>OY757262.1:8045848-8109697 GCA_963584085.1 Pyrausta aurata | reverse complement strand
ACAAAATAAAACCACTAACGGAACCCAATTTTATTCAAAACCCTACCTAGATAAAATAAATAATAACATTAAAACACAAAAAGCAGAGTATTTCTAGCGTCTTCTAGCTTGAAGTTGAGTTGTCGTCAGCTAGACGGGAGCGCGAGTCACGCGACGCAGTTTCCACGCAGACATTTGCTTCTTCCCGCTTGGCTTCGCCTTCCGATCCGGAGACTTGAATTCTGCTCGTATTCTTGAATACTTGACGCGCAGTGCAGGAAGCAACGTGCATCGACTCGATACCGCCAGGTACAAAGAAACAGGAAGGGCAGGTATGAGGACGCAACATTGAAACACATTGCCGAAATCTTCGCGAGACTCGCTGGTGAAAATCTTCTTCCTTCGATCCATCCAATAGAAACTAGATAAGCATAAAGCTTAAAAAGTGCGATCTCTTCTTCGTTCTTCAGAGATAATTATGGTTTGAAAGTCGTCCACCGCCGTCAACTTCGTTCTTCCCATCTTCTTTACGGCTCCAACACAATTTCCGGTTTATTACTGCACTAAATACGACGACGACGGGTTTCTTCGCCCCTCTCCTGGGCGGCTCGGGTTCGAGCTCCAGCTCCTTCCCCGGGCTTCTTCTCGTGGTCTACTGGCCCACGGTGTTAGGTGCCGCGTAGGCGGCCGTCTTGCGACGACAGGTCTGCTGAGTCTTCTTCTGCCAGAGCCGGCTGCACAGTCGCTGCGGGCTGCCCATCAGGTGAGACCCCGTTCGGGGAGGCCCGATGAGCAGGGCAAGCTGGCTGCGGCCGACTCTGGCTAAGGGAAGGACTAGAGCTAGGGGGCGGGGGGGGTTGTGATTGGGGAGTGGGTGGGTGGGAGGGCGGATCGAGGGAGCAGACCTGTCGTGGGGTAGGCCTCTTGCTCACCTTTGGTACCGTGGGCATGGGGGCTATACCACGTAGCCCGGGGTGCGGCCCGTGGTCCGCTGCATCGTACATCCTTTTGGATGTACGGACCACAAATTCCTCCAGGGCCTCGATCTTGAGGTCCCTGTGGATAACAGCGTTTCGAACATAGCGCCCGGCCCCCGTAATTATTCGGAGCGCTATGTTCTGCTGGGACTGGAGCTGCGTACGGTGGGCTGTGCTCATCATTGCGTACCAGGCTGGGGCCGCGTATGTCAGCCTGGAGCGCACGTACGTCTTATATATGCCCACCTTTGTTCTGGTGGGCAGGCGGGACTGGAGGACGGGGCGCAGTCTTGCGCGCGCCCCGCGGCTGGAGTTGACCAGGTGCTTGACCTGGTCTTTTAGAGTGAGGCGCTGGTCCAAGTGGCAGCCTAAGTACTTGGTACTGCGCTGCCACTTAATCTTTTGGCCGTTGAGGACCAGCTCGGGCATCTTCCGTCTTTGGGTGCCCGTGTAGATGGCGGCGGTTTTGCCCACGTTTACCGCTATCCGCCATCTCTCCAGCCAGTCCGGCAGTAGGTCGAGCTGCTTCTGCATCCTTTTCACCGCCGCCTTGGCCCATGGGGCGGTGGTGTAAAATGCGCTGTCGTCCGCGAACAGCGCCAGCTCGACCTTGGGTTCCCACTCATGGAGGCGGTCGTTGATGGTGGGAACGTCGTTGGTGTAGGCAGCATACAAAGTTGGAGAAAGGCAGCTGCCTTGGGGGACCCCTGCGTCTATGGGGCCCTCTGCGGACGTCGCGTCCTCCACGGCGACCTGGAAGGAGCGTCCTTGGAGGAAGGACGCTATTAGGTGAACTAGGGCGGGAGGTAGGGCGGTCGTGGCGAGCTTGAAGATTAGACCGGGGTGCCAGACCCGGTCAAAAGCTTTCTCCACGTCGAGGAATACCGCCACCGAGGCTTTATTTTGGTTTAGGCCCTCGGCTAGGTGGTGGATCACGCGGGCCAGCTGGAGCGTGGTGGAGTGCCCGCTGCGGAAGCCGAACTGCTCGTCCCTCGGGACGAGGTGGGGACGCAGTCGGCGCAGCAGGGCTCGCTCGAACAGCTTGGCGGCGTGATCCAGCAGGGTGATGGGCCTGTAGCTCTCGGGGCGGCGGCGGTCTTTCCCCGGCTTGGGGATCATAACCACCCGCCCTTTCTTCCACGGCGAGGGGAAGTGGTTCACCCGGAGAGCGGCGTTGAGGATGCGGGTCAGCGCCGCTATCCCCCTCCTGGGCAGTTCTGCCAGAGCTGCGGGTGGGAGGCCGTCGGGGCCCGGCGCCTTCCTCCTGTTTAGGCGGGCGGCAATCTTCTTCACCTCCGCTGGAGAGATGAAGGTGTCGCCCGGGAGTGGAGGTGGGGTGGTGGCCAGGAATTCCTCCACTCTCTGGACCACGTCTGCGTGGTGCTGGAGGGCTCTGGCTGCTGGCGGGTGCGGCTTGAATTGGACGGTCAGGTGGTCGGCCAGGATTCGGGCTCTGTCTTCGGCCGCGAATCTCCTCTGACCGTCCGCGTCCAGGAGGGGGTGGGTGGTGGTCTTCTCCCCTGTGAGGGCTTTGTTGAGGCGGTGCAGTGAGGGCAGGTGTTCTCCTGCCCTGTCAACGAGTTCCTCCCACTCGCGACCTTGCCACTGTCTCACCGCCTCTGACACCTTGGCCGTCATGGCGTTTAGGTCCGCCTTGACCCGTGGGCATCTGGTTCGACACCATAATTTCTTGAGGGCTTTCTTCTGCTGAAGTTGTGCCCTCAAGAAAGGCGGGAGCTGGGGGCGTTTCTGGGAGGAGGGCGGCACCTTCTCGGTATGCGCCTCTTTCGCCTCCCTCATCCGCTGGGTCAGTAGGGCCACCGCGGCATCGATCTCGGCTGGGGTGGAGGTCGGGCCCTCGATTGTCAGGTCCTTAAGGGCCGCCTTGTAGGCCGGCCAGTCTATGCGAGACCTGGGCGGACGCACTCTCACCGCCGCTAGTGAGGTCGGCACTGTGATCAGCAGGGGGAGGTGCTGGGTGTCGCCCTCGTAGAGCACCTCCGTGGACAGGGGGTAACGCAGGCCCTTGTGGAGGACCACATCCAGGACGTCTGCCTCGTGGTCCGTCTCGCTGGGGATGTGGGTTGGGGCATCCGTGCCCACCACCTCGATGTCCCTGGTGGTGGTGGCGTCTAGCAGGCGACGGCCGTCGGCTCGTGTGATGCGAGAGCCCCACTGCACGTGCTTGCAGTTGAGGTCGCCTGCTAGAATTGTCGGGTGGTCCTCGACGAATATTTCGTCGAGGTCGGACGGGTGGAATGTGGCGGTCGGTGGGCGGTAGGCGGCGTAGATGCGGAGTTCTGCACTAAATATATGGATATGCTGTCTTATATACTAAGAGCGTATAGGTACATCACAGTCCTTTGCCACAACAGTATATAGACATTATGTCACAGTAGTTTATTTTTATTACTTAGATATAGTACATAATTTAGCTTCATAGTTTATCTGCATAACATACAAATGCTCATTGTGAGTTTATATCCTATTTCTCTGTAACTAGAGAATATTTTAGTTACAAAATGGTTTTATTCCTTCTCATGGTTGCTTTTTAAAGGTGACCCTTCAAGGGCGGGTGGAAATGGTGACGCCAAATATATCTAACCTTCTACAATTAAATTAAATTCAAATTTTTAAACGTGGTACACATTCCTGCTCCTTTTACACCAAACCTTTGAAAAAAACATGCAGCGCGGAGACGCCTAGCGCCGTCTATCGGCCGCAAGAAGAACCAGTCGCATGGAAGCCACCAGCCGGCGCGGTGTGACTCTCCGCGATTTTCGAGTGAAAATCTTTATTTTCCTGGACATTGCGTCCTAGTAATTTGCTACAAGGTGTGTCGTGTCTCCCGTGGTGTGATAGTGTCTTTCGGGAACGTTCTGAAGTGCACAGTGACCTCGGGCTTCCCTGGCCGGACCTGGACTTCACCGTGCCCGTTGGAGTCGGGCGCGAATATCTACCATGGTGGTAAGCCTGCGTGTTCCCTGTTGCTCCACTCCTGATTTTGTCACACCACGTGTATTTACAGTTTCAGCTCTCTCTGAAAACATATTTGCTATCGAAGGTTTTGGCGCGACCAACATCATATCACAAATTCTCACTTAACCAACCACTTTTACTCAGTGATTGAATTACATTTAATGTTACCATCCTTTTATTTTTATTTTATTTTTTTAATCTGAAACCTTTAGGTATAGCCAAGCTAAATATTAAGTTATCTTGAAATTATTTTTGGATAACAGCAAAACTCTTTTCAAATTTTCATTATCCTAATTGGCCATGGTCTGATGAAACCAATCATAGTATGACATGCCACTGCATACCTCTAAGTACTGTATAATATAAACATTATCAAGAAATGATAGCTACAGCCAAGATCCATCCAAGAAAGATTCAGTCAGTCGCTAACATATTTTCAGGGATGAGATGTTAAAATTGCTATTACTCCGCATTAATTTAATAAGATCCATATTGTTATTTCACTGGCATCATTATCATAATCATAATCATAATCTTTATTGTTCTTTCGGGTAAATAATACATGAGTTGGTACATCTTCTTATATGTTTTATTACAAACTTGTATTAGAAGAGTACCCTCTTTGCTGTGGTGCTTATTGATAAGAAGCAGGATTAATATAAAATGCAAGTGCGTGTGTTATTATTAAGTAATTGTGTGTGTGTGTGTGTGTGTGTGTGGGTGGTGTGCGAGTGTGTGTGGGTGGTGTGCGAGTGTGTGTGGATGTGTGTGAGAGGGAGAGAGTGTGCGCATGCTAAAGTGTGTATTTGTGAATTTAGTTAGAGTTTATTCTATATTAGGCTAGACAAAATCTCTTCAGTTTCGTGGTAGGACAATGTTTTTAAGTAGGTTATTAGCATTTTTTTACTTTCTGGGAGTGATTTTGAGTAAATGTTTATCTTTTTATTTATTTTGTTGTATATTTTAACCGACTGACTTGAAAATTGTTTAGACGCAAATACTGTACGAGTAGGAATGTGCTTAATGACTATAGATTTGTTACGTTTTTTTAGAATATTAGGATCAAAAATATTACTTTTTTGGACTCTCAGTGTGCTTTGTAGAATATATAATTGTCTTACAGTTAAAACATTAGCTTCTGAGGTAGTATTTAGGTGTTATAACTTCTTTTCTTTTTGTGCATTACCTTCAGGATGGATCTTTGGGCCCTCTCGATGTTAATAAATTTTGTTTTATGAGTTCCACCCCAGATGATGATACAATAGAGGAGAATGGATTGTATAAGTGCTGTGTATATGTATGTTATTAGATGTTTATCCGTAATATCCCTTAGGTATTTGAAGATCCAGATTCATTTTCTAGCGCGGCTAGAAACTAACTCCAAATGTGGTTGCCATGTAAGATTTTGGTCCAATATTATTCCCAGATATTTAATTGAGTTTACTTTTTTGAGTTTCCTACAGTCGCAGGATAGTGTGCTATCGGTGTCCTCGCAATAATGTGCGGTTAATTCGAGTGTAGGATCTGGTTGTTGACGGTCGCGTATTGAGAATGCCACGTAGTTTGTTTTTGAGGTTAAGGGATAGAAGGTTTAGGTTTAACCATTGAATTACTCTACGGAGTCCAACTTCAGCAGATTTGTATACCTCAGTCCAAGTATCCCCATGAAATAGAAGAGCGGTGTCATCAGCGTAAGATACGATATGTCCATTTGTTAATTTCAGTTCAGTTAGGTCATTAATGTAACAAAGGAAAAGAGTCGGGCCAAGGACACTTCCCTGTGGGACGCCGACATTTGGAATCATTACATCCGCGCTGAGAAGGTCGTTATCAAGTTTTACACATTGCGATCTGTTTTTTAAGTAATCCCTAATCAATTCGAGAAAAGGACCTCTAATGCCCATTTTCTCAAGTTTTCGAAGAAGTGTCGGGACAGAAACGGTATCAAATGCTTTTTTCAAGTCTAAAAAAATACAAACCGTTTTCTTCTTCTCGTCTAAAAATTTTGTTATATTACTAGTTAACTTGAGGATAGCATCTACAGTACTGAGTCCTTTGCGGAATCCATACTGTGACTTAGAGATAAGATTATACGTACTAAGAAATTTAATTAATCGTGTATTTATGACCTTTTCTAAAATTTTTGAGATTACAAGCAAGACCGATATGGGTCTATAGTTGTTTATATCGTCCCTGTCACCATTCTTAAATATAGGATGGATTATTGATTGTTTTAGTTCCAAGGGAAAGATTCCCTGCTCGATACATAAAGTACACAAATGTGTTATGATGGGTACCAGTTCTTTTTTAGAGATTTTTAGAAAGGTAGGGGGAATGCCGTCTTTTCCAATTGCTGAGTCAGATTTCAACTTGGTTATTAGTGTTTCTATTTCAAAAAGATCAGGTGGGATTATACCAATTGAATTTGTAAGAGAAGGCAAAGAAGAAAAGTATTCACATTCGTGGTCATAGTTATTTTTTATATTATTAGCTAGCTTATGACCTACACTAATAAAATGGTTATTTATAAATTCTGCAGATTTCATAGGATTGCCTTTTATATTTTTAAGTTCAGTGTAAATGTTCTTTTGTTTATATTTAGATTTGTGATGGTTTTAATATTATTCCAAAGAGCCTTGTTATTACCTTGAGCTTTATATAATAAATCTCTTTCATATTGACATTTGTGCTTTTTTATTAAATTATTACAATAATTGCGGTATCGACGGTACGTGATTTTCAAAATTTCATTATTATTATCATGACGTAACTGCTTTTGAAGTCTATTTCTATTTTTTATGCATTTAATAATACCTGGCGTAATCCAGGGTTTTATAATTCTTTTACTCGATGGTATTTTTTTTATAACTGTATTTTTATCTAGGCAATCTTTTATTGTATTGATTAAGTTGGTACATAATTCTTGAGGATCATGTAAGTTAAGAAGTTGATTAATGTTAGAAGTGTCTAATGTCATAGCTGCTTGAGTAAAGTTTGTTGTAGTTCTGAATTTGTTTGCTTTAGAGGTTGTGCTGTTTTTATATATATAAATTGCTACCATTTTATGGTCAGTTATTATAGTATCAAGTACGGCTATTGTTGCCTTTACGTTTGTTGGGCTAAGGTTGTAGAATATATGATCGAGACAACTATTTATTCTAGTATCATATCTATGTCCCGGTAAAAGACTGTGCAAGGAAAGAGTTTCTAAGTATTTTTCCGAATAGCTGTCAGCGATTCCGACTATAATATTAATATTGATGTCCCTGCCAGTATAACATTCGTTTGCATTTGTGGTAGATTTAAATAGTTGTCAAGAGCCTGAATAAATTTGGTAGGGTTTTCGGATGGCGAACGGTAAATACTAACAACTTTTAGATCTTGAAAAGTAATTTCTAGACAGGTTGCTCCATGAAGAAATATTTCTCTGACTGAATGTTGTAGGCAGCTTTTTACGAAAACCACAACACCATCGTTTTGCTTGTTTTTGATTATGGAGTTGTGAGTAGTATAGTTCGATTTGACAGGGAGTGGTTTATTAACATTGATTCTACATTCAGTCAGAATTATGATATCAGCTGGGTGATTTATCATTTGTAAGTTCACATCTAAGTCATCCATATTGTTTGTTTTATGTACACTTCTTATGTTTTGGGTGATAATGGAAATTTCTGGATTACCTAGTGGAAGATGTTGGTCAAGCTGGGCAATAGAGCAATTGACTGATTTTACATGGCTTAAAGAGTCTAAATTCTTGTAGAACAGTATTTTGGGCGTTATCCATATTCAATGTAAGAGATATGGGAGGTGTAAGACAAATCAATATCTGTAAAAAATGTTAATAAAAAAGGATGAGTGTGATGAGGTTTAAAGGTAATTGTTTTTGTATAAAGCGTTATTTGTAGGTCATTGTGATTTTTAAGTAATTGTTACGTCCACCGGCTAGCCTTCAGGATCAGCAGGGTAATTCTTCAATGAATACGTTTATTACAGCAGAATTATTAATTTATTGAAAGCGGTTATATTCGGTTAACAGTGACAATGCGAATGGAATGACTAGCAAAAATGTTAAATCGTAATACAAAACGTTGACAGCGCCATCACTCGGAGATCTTGAGAACGTCTTCCAATGATCGTGCGGTCGATAACATTTGTCGCGTAGCGCTGCTCTTAGATCGATTGTAGTAGGTGAGTAAGTAGGCGCTAGATGGCGCCATAGGTCCGTAACATGCCCGCGGCCTTGGAAGGATCACTTCCAAAATTGAGTATAGGAACAGGATCAGTCCTCAGCATCCATGGAGTCCACAGGTAATGGACATATCTTGCAACAGGCTCGTTGAACGACCCCGTTCGCTGTGCGTATGTCGGCTACACGGGATACGCCGTCTCTTCCTGTGTACAGACGTACAACTCTTCCCAATCTCCATTTTAGAGGTGGAAGGTTATCTTCTTTTATGAGGACAAGACTGTGAAGCTTGATGTCCTCCTCATGCTTCTTCCACTTCGTCCTCAGCTGTAGCTCAGAAATGTATTCGTTCGCCCAGCGCTGCCAGAAATGCTGCCGTATTTGTTCGACTCGACGGTAACGTGTCAGGCTGCCAGTCCTCTCGTGCGTGACATCAGGTGATGCTGTTGAGGTCAGCGGTCGTCCGATGAGGAAATGTGCCGGTGTCAATGGCAAAAGGTCGTTTGGATCTGAAGACAGAGGGGAAATGGGTCGGGAGTTCAGGACGGCCTCGATTTGTGTCAACACCGTACTTAACTCCTCGTAAGTTAAATTAGCGTTTCCTACAACACGTTTCAAGTGAAATTAACAAGACTTCACACCTGATTCCCATAATCCACCAAAATTACTTGCATAAATGGGAATTCTATGAAATTTTATACCATTTTGAGTGGAAAAATCAGAAATTTGTTCATAATTATCGTTTAAAAATAAGTTGAGCTCCTTTTCTGCACCAACAAAGTTTTTCCCATTGTCGGAAAACATTTCAACGGGTTTTCCGCGTCGAGATATGAAAAGTTTAAAAGCCATTATGTAATCATTAGTGGAAAGACTACTAACTAGCTCCAAATGAATAGCACGGGTTACAAAACAAATGAACAAACAAATGTAACCTTTTATGAGTCTAGACCCCCTTCCTTTTCTGTTTAAAATCATCACTGGCCCGGCATAATCTACTCCACTACGGATAAACGGATATCCGGGTTCTACACGGGCGCTAGGTAAATTTCCCATAATAGGTGTTAAAGTTTTACCTTTCATCCTCGTGCAGATCACGCATTCCTTAACGATTTTCCTTGCTAAATCCCTTGCCTTCAGTGGCCACCAACATTCACGCATGTGAGATACTAGAAGAAGTGGGACTCCGTGCATTAATCTTATGTGTTCATACCTAAAAAGTAACACAGTGTACCGATGACTACTACACAACAGAACCGGGTGTTTTTTATTAAAATCAAAACTCAAGGAATTACCTATCCTGCCGCCGATTCTTATCAATCCGTATTCGTCTAGAAACACATTGAGTCCCAACACACGATTAGTCTCTTTTTTGTTTTTATTGCACTGTTCTAGAGGCACTTTGTTAAGTAAACACTCATAAATACAAGGAAACGACTGCATCTGTGCGAATTTACTAACTACGCGTTGTGAATGTTCGAGCTCTTCGACAGATAAGGAACCTGTTTTTCTATCGCGTCGCTCATTTGCCTGTAAGCGCGTATTCCTTATAAAGCGGAGTACATACGCAATGGTTCGAGTCAATTTAGGAATCGAAGAAAATCGGTCGAAATCTATTAAGTCTGGTAATGAATTAGAAACTAGAGTTACCTTTTTCATGTCAAGTTCAGGTAAATCAGTATCGTTTATTAATTTTTTCGTACAATTTGTCAAATTGAAATCTATGTTATCTTGTTTACTTAAAAATTCAGGACCAGAGTGCTGAATGTCATTAAGTGACTTGTTGGAGGTTGTAACGGCACTTGCGTCAAATACTACGCGTAGCTTAGTAGTAAGACTACCTTCGCGGTACACGCCGTGATGAGGAAGAAAATAATTAGGACAGCCATAAATTGGGATACGCGTCATGTGTCCCAATTTTTCATATTCACGCATAAATTATATAGCAATACATAGTTTTGTATTCCGCTAAACGATTCAATTTTCGCTCCAAAGATAAAAACCTATTTTGAGCCATCGTATAAGAATCGCCGAGATTATTCGTAGATTCTTTAAAAGGTATGCGAACCGAAAATCGGCCATCTTTTTCACGTATAGTTGTAGTTTCGAATAAGTTCTCACAATAGACTTCGTCTTTAGTGAGAACACGACTTGACTTAGGAATGGTTTCGATTTCCCAAAACCTACGTATTTCCGTGTCTAAGTTTTGTGAAAAATTACAGACAACCTGATTATTTATGCGCAGGCTATCAGTATACAACGGACCCGAAACAAGCCAACCTAACTTGCTATTTTGTAAGAACGGACCGTTAGGTAATCGAATTTTGTTATCGTATAATAATTCCCAAAATTTATCGGCCCCTATCAAAAGTTCGACTTCTGAAGGAACGTTAAAGGTGGGATCAGCGAGTGATACGTTTTCTGGAATTTGCATAGAGATAGAATCACAATCGAAATGATTCGTAGGTACACGCATTGTAATATTCGGTAAAATTAAGCAAGTGAGACACGTATTATAATCACTTGACTTAGAACGCATATGAATATTACATAAATAGTTGATTTGTGAGACCGACTGTCCCACACCTGAAATTCGAATAGCGGACTGTATATATGAAGCGTTTAAACGTTTACTTAAACTTTCCGTAATAATGCAATGTTCACTTCCATTATCCAGAAGTGCCCGAACGGTATGAAAATGATTATTATCGTCGACTACTTCTACTAAAGCAGTGGAAAGTAACACGATTTGTGTACCGCGTAATTTTTCTTTAGGCGCATCGAAATCGACGGTTGATGTATGCAGCGCAGTCGAAGTGCTACTACCGCTCGCCGCTTTATTAATCGTGTTCGAGTCACCGTCATATTTTACGGAATCTAAATGTAATAAGCTATTGTGTTTTGACTGACACTGCTTGCACGGACCAAACATGCAGTCTTTGACATCATGACCGGCACGCAGACAGTTACGGCAAAGTTTATGTTCGTCTACAAATAACGACCTATTTTTAACTGCCATATTAAGAAAAACGGAGCAAGCATAAAGTGCATGATTGCCTTTACACTTTAAACAGTTACGTACGCGATTTGGCTTATTATTATTTGTAGTGACATAACTGTGAGTGGTTTGTGTGATTTGCCGTTTAGCTTCATACGTATTTCGACCCGCAGAAATAGTGCCTTTCGGATGATTTAAGTTAATCATTTCCAAAGTATCCGCTCGGTTACGTAAAAATTGCAATAATTCGTCTAGTGTTATTTTCCTATCTGTACTCGATCCTACTATAGAACCCTTGTGATTTTCCCATTCCCGTTCCGTTGAAACGTCTAATTTTGAAATAATTAAGTAAATAATAAGGGTATCCCAATTATCTACAGGTTCGTTTAGTGATTTAAGCGCGCGTAAATTACGTAATATGGTATCAATTAGGATTCTTATTTGTTGCGGTGATTCTTTAGAGACAGAGGGAACGTTAAATAATGCCTTTACATGATTATGCACTAAAAGTCGTTCATTATGGAACCTATTCTCTAATAACTCCCATGCGTGAATGTAATTTGAACCCGTGAATTACTTGCAAGGCACTGCCACTTACAGACGATTTTAGATAGTGGAATTTTTGAATAAAATCTAAATCAGTTCGTTTATGAATTAGTGAAAAATACGAATTTTTAAACTCAAGCCAGTGATCATAAGAACCATCAAATGAGGGTAGTTTAATATCCGGTAACTTTATGTTTAAATTTGATTTCTCCTGGCGTGCTATACTTTCAGAATTGTTATTGTCCCGTTTTGATGCAATTAAATCACTAATTACTGCTACAATACTAAAATAACAGCTTTCAAACGTATCTCGATATTCTAATTGGTTATCGAGTTCTTGTTCATCAACTAGAACCTCGATTTTACTTTGAACACTATTAAATTCGTGAAAAGTATCTTTCGCACTTTCTAAACGAACTTTTAATTCGGATATTTGCAATGGGATAAGTGTATAAATTTCAAATTTACTAACGAATTTCTGTAAAAGTGTAATACGGCCCTTAAGGGTACCGCGTAAACGTTTAAGATAACTAAGATCATTCTTTTGAGGCGATTTAGGAACTTCTAACACTGATTTTCCACTTTCATCACACATTTTGGGGATTATAGAAATAGGTATAAAGTACTCACGGTTTTTTCACTGCAACGGCTGAACGGATGGCGATTTGAATCTGCGAGGGAAAAGCACTGTATTAACGCAAACGATTTTGTAGGAGAGGATGGGGAAGGAATACGACCTGGCTGACGCTGATGACTGGTGGAGCTCCGAGCTGACGTGGTTTCAGATAATGGTAGGTAGCTGATTATTCTTTCTTGAAATCTGGCTTCAGAAGGTCCAATGTTACGTCCACCGGCTAGCCTTCAGGATCAGCAGGGTAATTCTTCAATGAATACGTTTATTACAGCAGAATTATTAATTTATTGAAAGCGGTTATATTCGGTTAACAGTGACAATGCGAATGGAATGACTAGCAAAAATGTTAAATCGTAATACAAAACGTTGACAGCGCCATCACTCGGAGATCTTGAGAACGTCTTCCAATGATCGTGCGGTCGATAACATTTGTCGCGTAGCGCTGCTCTTAGATCGATTGTAGTAGGTGAGTAAGTAGGCGCTAGATGGCGCCATAGGTCCGTAACAGTAATGTTAAGTGTAGTTTTTGATTGTGTAAAAATAATAGATCAGAATAACTCACGCAACTGACAGAGACGAGGCTTAATGACGAATTTGAAAAAAAGCACACAGCGCAGATCACATATTTTATGGAGACCGCACAAAAGATAATTGTTTTTACGAAAATCGATGATAGTGTTTCAGTTACGTCTAGTCACTTTTTGGATAGTTGTTGTAGCTGGGCTTCATGTGAAATATGTATAATTGGTGAATCATCGTCCTGTTGAAGGTATACTTTGCCATAGGTGGTCCAACAGTATTTATATTGGTTCATAGCTTTGAAATTTCTAGCCAGAAAATACAATCTTGATACCATAGGAGTAAGATTTTCTGATAAAAATATGGGCGTGTTGGAGTTGGCCATAAGTCCCATATGAGAGGCGTTTAGTTTGCTTGTTTTGTTTTTCATATTGTAATTTTTTGCCGCTTTCAGTATATCAGACTTTACCAGACTATTAGTAAATTCAACTATTATTGTGCTTTTCTCTTGATTCTTCTTTTTTATCCTCAATATGTTGTTAATGTCATGTCTTTCCAATTTGACAGAAAGGTTTTCAGATAACTTAGTAATCAATTGAACAAGGTCCTTCTTTGCTTCATTTCCTTTAAGTGGAACATTTTTAACTTCAATGTTTGATTTTCGTTCCATT
Organism: Pyrausta aurata; assembly: GCA_963584085.1. Classification (NCBI taxonomy): domain Eukaryota; kingdom Metazoa; phylum Arthropoda; class Insecta; order Lepidoptera; family Crambidae; genus Pyrausta; species Pyrausta aurata. The sequence continues at coordinate 8,096,211 of OY757262.1, read as the reverse complement.
CTTTGATTTTCTTCCAATTTGTGTTTAATCAACTTTATGTGCTCTCTGTCTGTTTTTGTCTGAATTTCTTATTTCTTCAGTTTCGCTTTGAGTTTTGCGTCTTCTTCAGATAAGAACGTTAAAGTAGTCTGAACCATTCCGCAAGTTTGTTGTAGATCTTTGAGCGTTTCTAAGATGGTATTTATTTTGCTATTGCTTGATTCAGCCATTTTATTTAGCAACTCAGTCATCTCTTTTTTGATGTTGCTCGTGATCATGTCAGCCTGACTGGAGCAAAACTCGTCGACTCGCAAATGAAATTATGATGTTATTATTAACCCAATAAATTATGCTTAAGTGATTTTCTTATGTCAACTCGCATAAAAAATGTAAATGTATGATGCTTTTGGTGTAATACTCTAAGTATAATTCAATGGAAATTTTCAAACAACGGCTAAGGATGACATGTTCTCACTATTGGGAAAACAGGATTCTGGACGAAAGAAAACTGCAGAGTTTAGTGAAAATATAACGGAACGTATATTCCAATATAGTCTTGGAAGGCAGAAAGTCTGGATCCTATCACATGGATTTATCTACAGAATATAATGTAATGGGGGTATTTTTGTGGTTTATTAATATCCACAATTTCACAAGAGGCACACACTCAGACAAGACAGTCAAAGATAAGTTGGCGGGAACCAGTGTTACCATAGCTGGCATTTCCGTGTTATAATGATACCAGTATTTTCATAATAAAGCACTACCAAATAATAATTGGTTTTTGCTTAATTTCAACACGCCCCCTCAAAAAATAATTATTATTTCAACTATTTACAATCATAGTTTCCTGACTAACCAGAACATTAAAACCTTCCAAGTTCCTGGGGAAAAATTACATTCAGTCGTGGTCCAACATTTGTTGCAAGGATTAGGGAAACCCAGTAAAACCTAATCAGACCATATCTTAAAATTAACTTAATTTAAACATTAACTATAATCAAATTTAATATAATATCACAAGCATAAATTACTTTTGATTTCATAACTGCTTACTAGCGGCAGTTTCTTTTACATATCAGTAATTTGTTTGCCTGAAGATAAAACAATTTCATAACGTTGTTTTCAACTTCATCTTATAACTGCAAAATATCATCATTAGTATAACAATTTCATTTCACTGTTTTCAACTTATTCTTATAAAATACTAAATATCAAGATACAACAATTTCATTTCACTGTCTTTAATCTCAATGTTTTATCGATTGTGTTATTGGCTACACCAACAACATTCATTTTCCTCGAAAATGAACATAGAAATAATAAGGTTAAATTTGTATACTGTTTGAGACTTCAACCAGAATGCCTCTTTACAGATTTAGTTCTTGAACTATAACACCATCCATTTTCCTCGAAAATGGCCATAGAAATGATATGGTTCAATTTTTATACTGTTTTGAGACTTTAACCACAACGTCTCATTTACAGATTCAATTCTTGAACTTATTAATATGATACTTTAAAACATAACGCCATATACTTGGCATGAGTTAAAGATTAAATTATCATCATTAGGTACATTACAGTATTACTGTAAAAGTATTAGATTATTTTGTAGCTTACACATGGTTTTCGCAAAAACCTATAAGTACAACCTTTTCAGTTGTTTGTGTCACAATCGGCCTAGCCAATTCTGGATATAAAGATTTCTGCTACATTTATTTTTGTGTGGTTATACACTTACTCACACTTTATTTGTTACACCTTTTTGTATGTTACTATAGGTACTTTTAAATATTCAAGTACTATTCAAAGACTTTGCCACAACTTATTATTTTTAATTGTGTTTCTAGTCTACTTAAATATATTATAATACCCACGCTTAAATCTTGGCGTGTTCATAATATAACATACACTAATAGAACCGATTAGGTTAGGTGCATATTCCTCACTATCTTTATTGAGAGCTTCATGGTATGATTATAATATCTATAGCTGTATTAGTTTGACTATAGTTTGCTATACCAAAACTTCTCTTTTAATAGTTTCTATGCTACATGTATTTCTTTAACTATAAACATTTATTTTAAAGTTAGTGTCATGGTTTCAAGTAGGCAGTAATAAGTTAATTCAAGCAAATGATTTTTATATCATTTGACCATGTTTATAAATATATTATTTTGAATTAACTTGTGATATAACACTTTAAGTATCTAGTGTTTGCTGGTCTGCACAAGCTAGAACCAGGTGCCTGATATAGTTGCTTTTTACAATTGCAAGTTTCAATTATTGAACTAAAATATTTTTGCTAAACACACATTTTAAATATAAATCTTTTAACAATGTGCTTAAAACCTTACATACATTTGCAAAACTTATTAGTATGATTAGTTTTAAACCTTGCTATACATACAAGCAACTTTTGCATAAGGTTTCACTTTAATGTGTGAAATTTTCAAAACCTTTTACTACTGATTTTATGGTATCAGTTTTCTATCAAAATTAATTTGGATAGTTAGAAAAGAAACCTTGTCATATTCATTATGACTTACTTATCACATCTGATTTATGCACTTACTATTCCTATCAGATTTTAATTATCAATTTTATCATAATTTCTAAAAATCTTTTAGGTTTTTCATCTATCTGATTTCAATCATCAGATTTATATTTAACAGATTTTTAAGTTATCAGATTTATTCATAAAATATTGAAATATCTGATTTCAAATCATCAGATTTATATTTAACAGATTTTTAAGTTAGCAGATTTATTCATAAAATATTGAAATATTTGATTTCAAATCATCAGATTTATATTTAACTCATTTATCCATAGGATATTTAAATATCTGATTTTAAATTATCAGATTTATATGTATAAGCATTTGAGCAATCTGATTTCAACACATCAGATTTTAAGTTATCAGATTTTAATTTACTTATCTGATTTCAAATCATTATATAAAATTATTAAAAAAATGAGACTCAAACGGTACGAGTGAGTATAGAAACCGTACTAAGCTATGACGCCTGTACTCATCTGATTTTGAGCTATCTGTTTTCAAGTCATCAGAAATAGACTCATCAGATTTTTGAGCCATCAGATTTAGATTACTCTGATTTTGGCTATCTGATTTCAATACATCAGATTTTAAACAATCACAAACCTAAGAGTTTGTTCAGCCTGACTTTGAGGTCAGTTCATATAACATCATCTCATATTTTGGAAATGTTCACTTTCATTCCTTTCAGAGTGTTTAAATAACAACACATTTAGTAACACATTTTTTTTATATATTAAAGATATGAGTTAGATGTAACATTTATGCCACAAAATGTATACATTGAGTTTGTGTTCTATGAAATCACTCACTGTTTCATATTTTAAAGTATCATATTCAGGGTGTCATACTTTATAGCCGTTCATAATATGGCCTACTAGTATGTTTACCCTTTATTATGATTTCCACCAAACTCACTTTTAAAAAGCACATTTATACAGTACAGTATCATTTGAAAACATTCAATACTAGTCATATGTATTATTTAAAAACAAAATACATAAGTAGTGACATAAAATAAATATTAAGTTAACTGCAGTTGATACTGCATTGCCCCAAAACATTTGAGCAAACCACATTTCATTAGTCAAATGGCATGCCCTCATTTTACCATTTTTATTTTTATTTTATCATAGTAACAATATTGTAATTAGTTTAATAAACTTTTTTTTTTACTTTGCCTCACTTTTTGCAATACAAATTTATTATTAATTCAAAGATCTGATTTTAAATTTATCAGTTTCAACTGTATTGCATACAGTAGTGAGTTAATTTGATCACCATCAAATAACACAAAATATTAATAGTTTACAATATACAAGTTAGTTTACAATCATTTTAGTGATTGGTTAACATACAATACACAAATAATTAAGCCCTTCTAATATGACTCTTATTTTAACTTAAATCTTTCTCCCATTTATTTCTAGGAAAATTAAAATTAAAATTACACTTGAGTGTCAAAACACATTTAGAGTTAAAACTTACTTGTGTGCATCTACAAGTTCAAATAATTGAACTGTAATGAACAGTTATGCAAAACATGTAAATACATTATTATGTGACTTTATCATTGAAACAATAATTTGTAATTACTCATATTGTAGTCACTTTAGCATAACCATAATAATGTTAAACAAGTTTGGTTTTATAATTTGTGTAAATTAATTTGTGTATTGCTGTACCTTACTTCAGTATTGTGTCATCCTTACTGATTTATGTTCATTCTGATGGAAGAGGATTGTAAGCCCGATGAATTGTATTTGCAACACCTTTGTAGATTGTAGGATGCCTTGGAGTAGAAACATATTTAGTCCTCCATGTTGCCATAGGTGCTTGAGTCGGTGACCAGTTGCAATTTTCCACGTTTAGTATCTGAAATGAATACAACGTGTTTAGACAATTGTTATTTTAAATTGCACTTTAAGAAACTAATGAAAATTTACTTCCCTTAATTATGTATGTTGCACCCGAGTTCTGCAAGTATGTAATTTGTTCTCCGTTTTCAAATCTGTACTTGCCAGCTACAGTGACAAACACAATATGTTGTGTAGTGAAGCCACTCGGCACAGTCGCCCCCTCGGTCAGTCACTTCTACCGTTCAGGGTTTTATCGCCGGTTTTTCTGTAGGTTGGTTATGTTGACTCGGCTTTTATAGAATCTTGGCGGCTCTTTCTTGTGTTATTGTAATATCAGTGACACTGTTTTGTAATATCATTGCGATGACTCGTATTTACAGCGTTTTACAATACCAGGTCGTCTTGGCGTAGTGGGTTACACTTTTCACACACATGAAAGTTTCTTGTTGTACTTCTTCGTCCGAACTTAATGTTTTCCAATGAAAAACTCGATTGATCCTTTTGCACTAGGTATTCTTCTCTCCGTTTAATGATTGAGTTGTATTTTTCAATTTTAGAGGTTATGATGTAAGTTTCCGATTGAAATAGATTCACAACTTGAGAAACTTTACTTTTGGGGAGTTGAGATATGAAATGCAATTATGTATTTAGGAAACTACAGCACAATGCTCAGAGATAGCATAGCTGGGTCCATAACCTATTGGGAAAACAGGATTCTGGACGAAAGAAAACTGCAGAGTTTAGTGAAAATATAACGGAACGTATATTCCAATATAGTCTTGGAAGGCAGAAAGTCTGGATCCTATCACATGGATTTATCTACAGAATATAATGTAATGGGGGTATTTTTGTGGTTTATTAATATCCACAATTTCACAAGAGGCACACACTCAGACAAGACAGTCAAAGATAAGTTGGCGGGAACCAGTGTTACCATAGCTGGCATTTCCGTGTTATAATGATACCAGTATTTTCATAATAAAGCACTACCAAATAATAATTGGTTTTTGCTTAATTTCAACACTCACCACCTCTTAAGCACATTATTCAAGCTAGTTAATACAAGAGCTCAGTTTTAATAATAATCTTACACTTAATTCACTGAGTATCACACCTCAACCATGTTAATCATAAATGTTAGAAATAATGAACATGTTACACATTAGGAATCACTCAAATAATAAAACTCAGTATACTTAACTTGGTATCAGGTATAATTCGCATATTGCTTCCTAGCACTTCAGCGCAATGCTAACATTGTATTCATTCAACTTAATTTTGATTGTTTACCATGTTTATATGCCTGTCTATAATATGTGCTTGCACTTTGCAGGCCATAGCAAGTGCATATCCATGACTTCCCAAGTAGCACACAGGATAGATTTCTTTTGTCTTTACATTGCAATAAGACTCAATAAAGATGCATTAGAGCTCTAGGTGATCTTGAAGACTATACACGATGTCTGAGTGAATTTGATGACAATACTCGAAAAAATCCTGCTGTCTTCACATTATTCACATAAATTTGATATCCTGATTTTCAATTCAGATTTGCGACTCATACGTAACCAACATATTATTTTGCTTGCCGGTAGCCGGTAGGTATTCCAACGTTTCTCATATTGTGAAAATCCACGAGTGGGCTTGTTGTTCAGATCTCGCTTCTGAGATGATAAAGATAAACTCCATGTGTTGATAATAATTATATTTCCTTAACATAACAATTATTTATACAATAATCAATGCTGTAAATATGCGCGGGATAATACAATCCAATCAATATCAATCTAATGTCAAAACTATCTATCTGACAGGTCTAGTGCTGACCATGCGTGCTAGTGTTGTCTACCATAGTAATGCTATAATCGATTATCCGTCTAACAAAACATATCTGTATCTGTTTACAGACGGAGTTGTTAGTTTTAAATAAGGTTAAAAAAACTAACAACTCCGCCTTCGGAGGCAAAAATGATTCCAATAGGACATAAAAGAAAGCGTGGGCGCCCCACCAAATCGAAGCTGGCCAGTAGGGGATTATTGGGCATTCTAAAACAGTTTTTTTACATCATCGGTCTCACTGTCGTTCGATTAATAATGTAAAAAAACTTTTTTAGAATGCCCAATAACCACTTCGCCAATCGCATACTTACTGTATTAATAGATTTCACTGTACTTTATTATTTTCTGTATTGAGAATTTTCACTGCTAAGCTTAAAACAAGTTTTTAATTTACTAACACTTCTGTCTTTAAATCATTTTGTCAAAATCCACCAACGAAGACGGTCGAGTAAAAAAATCAGAATGCGATTTGTTGAATGTATTTGCCCTGTAACAACAAATGAGGAACGGCGTCATGGAAATTTATTGCCAAATACTATACGAAGCATTGTTTGTGGACCATCAAATTGCGGAAAGACCAATTTAATAATAAGTCTATTGCTACATCGGGATGGACCACGTTTTCGCAACTTATATGTGTACTCGAAGTCTTTGTATCAACCTAAATATGTTTTTTTAGAGAAAGTTTTGGAGAAAGTTCCAGACACATCTTACAACAAATACAGCCACAATAGTGAAATTTTAAGTCCACACGAAGCTTTGCCTGATTCTATTATAATATTTGACGACGTGGCATGTGAAAATCAAAACAATATACGTGATTATTTTGCAATGGGTCGTCATAAGAACATTGATTGTTTTATAGTTTATTTTTGTTTTTATAGTGTTTTGTCACCATACAAACTTAATAATATAAATTGCACTTGTAAAAAGACAACTGTGAACCTGTGACAGACGAGGAATTGAACCCCGTGTCTTACGCAATCCGGGCGTATGCCTATACCACTCGGCCACCATCACATTAACAGTCCTGTTGAATTTTGCAAGCGCTTCTTAACGCGTTCTTAAACTATAAATTGGCTTTCATCATCTTAACTGATTGTTAAAATATTTGTAAAAATATTTTGCTTCAGATATTGTGAGAGCAATCTCACAGCATTGATGATGTCACGCAGCCTACGCGTTAAGAAGCGCTTGCAAAATTCAACAGGACTTTTAATGTGATGGTGGCCGAGTGGTATAGGCATACGCCCGGATTGCGTAAGACACGGGGTTCAATTCCTCGTCTGTCACAGGTTCACAGTTGTCTTTTTACAAGTGCAATTTATATTGATTGTTTTTATATTAATCAAACTTACACTAAGGTACCTAAGCAGTTAGTGAGAGATAATGCTAACCTCATCATATTATTTAAACAAGACGATATTAATCTAAGACATGTTTACGATGAACATGTAGGGTCTGACATGACGTGGTCTCAGTTTTGAGAAATGTGTTCAACTGTATGGAGCAAACAGTATAGCTATCTCGTCATCAATAAGGATTGTGATCGAAACAAAGGCTGTTACAGACTGAAATTTGATACATTCATAGTATTGGATTAAAGTTTTATATAGCTGTTACATACATCCCTTCAAATCAGTTAACTTTGAGAAGTTAAACAGTGTGGAATCTCTACAATGGAGCGAAACCTCAAGGAAGAAATCGTTAAGTCTGCGTCTGCGGTAAAGAGAAAGGTAGAAATGATAAAAGATTTAAGAAACAAAAATGATAAAGCACTAGAAACAATATTTAAACCTATTATGAACCCAATTAAATTAGTTAAAAGAAGTAGACATTCGGAAAACGAGTCGTCAAATACTTCTGCAGAGGAATTTAATTACTTTAAATCAGTGGTTGACGATGAAAGGAATTCAGATAATGAAGAAAATGCAGATGTTTGTGAGACATCTAACGACACCCTCACTACATCATCCTGTGAGGATCAGGATGATCATGAAAACTCATTTAAATCTCTTCAGTCATCACCAAGCATTAACAATGCTTCTTTATCGTGGTCGATGTCCTCTGAAGTAATGAAAGGAAATGTACCTTATGGTGTAAGAAATGTAAAGGGAAAACTTATGCTCGGCAATACCCGTGTTTATGACGATGATCGTATTGTGAAAATCGGAAACTGAAGCTTAAAAAAACTCCTGGCATCAAAGAATTGTTGTATAAAAAAACACCAAACTTAGATGTTATAACAGAGGAGGACTTGCTTAATTATAAATTGATACTCATTTATACTAATGCACACAAACGTAGTTGCGATCCATCTTAACCATTAAACAGTAACAAAGGATTTAAATATATGCATGTAATCAAACCGTTGTTTAAGTTCTCTAGAAGTCATACAAACAGTGTTGAAAGTGTCCCACGAGGTGAAGGAATTGATATTTTAAAAGAAGTTAAGAAAGATACAGATTTGGTTTATTGGGATAATCCAAACGAGTTAGTGGAAAGATTAAAATTGCTACTTGGATCATGGGCAGCTGGTAACACTGGAGTGCATAATGAAATTTATGCAATAATCGAAGAACTGCATGAAGCAGGCATCATAAAAGACATTAAATATATAAAGCTGCCGTCGAGAAGAACGGGCAGTATCATTAAGCTACAGAAGCAAACAAGACGGTAATGAACATAGACAAATTTGGTCATCATGTTCATAAGCGTTTACGACTGTCTGAATTCACTGATATTCTTACTGACGCATTAGTAAGGTCGGATGTAGGTGATTTTGATTTGAAATCATCCCGATTGAGAGGATTACAATTACTGGAAAAAGAAGATGAAGCTGTGAATAAAGAATACGTAGACAATTGTGTCAAGAATCTGCAAAACGAATTGAAAACTATTCAAAGCCATATCAAGAATTACCTTAATAATTTAGAAAACCTAACTACTAATAATTTGAGTACATTGTATTACACAAAAAAAGAAATCGATCGCATGATAGCACCCAAACCTGCTAAGAATGAGTAAACAAGATATTATAGTGAACGAGCTTCACAAAGCAGCTAGAAGAAATTTTTCACGTCGTCATACCATCATAAAAGGAATAGATGATTTATGGCAAGCTGATCTTAAAGATTTTCAAAAATTTTCTTCGATTGATAAAGGACATAAGTATGTTTTAGTAGTGATAGATACTTTATCAAAATATGTATGGGTTAGACCGTTAAAATGTAAATCTAAATCATGTGTTACGAATACAATGCATAGTATATTATCTGAATCAAAAAGAAAGCCGAAAAATTTACAAACAGATTTAGGTACAGAATTTTATAATGATTCATTTAAACAGTTAATGAAAAGTAACAATATAAACCATTATTCCACATATTCTGTTAAAAAAGCATCCATAGTAGAAAGAGTAAAAGCCATAATAAGACCAAGAAGAGAAGTAAAGACAAACTCAACACTGCTGTTAAAGGTCTGAACTGCGAAAAAGCACCTATTTTTATAATTGAGCACCTGACACCAGGTAACAAGGCTCTTCATGTTGCCGCCAGACTGAAAGCGAAAGAAAGAAACTACAAATATGTCTGGACGAGAAACGGCAAGATTTTCGTGCGGAAAACGGATGAGACAGACTACATTTTAATTAAAGACACCACCTCTCTTGGAAAAATTGTTTAAGTTATCTACTATTGTTCTTTTTTTTACTTTTCTAAATAATGTTTTGCATGCATTTTTTGGTTTTTATTTCTCTAATTCGTAATATATCTCTATACTACCAAAATGACAAAGGCCTCCGAACTAAAACTCTGGAATTTTATAGAAATCTGTGTTGTAGTAATTATGATATTATAATTCTAACCGAGACATGGTTGAAAGATGGTATTCTTAATACAGAATTATTCGACCATAGATACACTATTCACAGGAGAGATAGGCCAACTAACAACATTGCTGGAAAGAAGGATGGGGGCGGAACTCTTATAGCTGTTCGTAAATCCTTAAACTCTAAACGTATTTTCGCCTGGGAAAGTTCCGCCGAGGACTTATGGATAACTTTTGATGTGAAAAATGGGAAGTCAGTAGACAAATACGTCCTTTGTACCATTTATTTGCCTCCTCCTGCGACCAAGGCGTCTGTGGACATTTTTCTCGATAATTGTAACAGAGTTTTTGACCAGTGTGAGCTGCCTAAATTAATTGTAGGGGACTTTAATCACGGGTATATTGACTGGGATTCGGTGGGCGAACTCTCGGCTAGTCTCCCCGGTGTGGCACAAAACCTGGTAGATTTCCATTTTATTAATAATTTCCGACAGTTAAACTGACAGCGAAATTGCGATAATCGATTATTAGACTTGGTATTTTCTGATATAATAAACTGTCAAGTTTCTGGTAGTTTAACTGCATTGACTAAGATTGATCCCTTACATCCTCCGCTTCTTATCACGATACCCTCTAATCATGTCGATGCCCTACCTTGCAACCCACAAAGTAAATTCTTCAATTTTCGCAAAGCTGACTACGATCGGATAAGGATATCTTTAAACAAAATTGATTGGACGTCAATATTTAATGAATGTAGAGACGTTAATGAAATGGTGAGCAAATTTCAAGAAATACTTACAGGTATTGTAAATGAACACGTGCCATACTACACAAAAAAGAGCACTAAGTTCCCGCCATGGTACACAAGAAATTTAATCCATAGATTAAAGGAAAAGGAGAAGATAAGAATTAAAGTTAAGAAATACAATAACCCACTTGATGTCATTGAACTTAAATTATTAAGGAAACGGTGTGATAGATTAGCAATGGAATGTTATAATCAGTATGTGAAAGATATCGAAAATCAACTGTTTATAAATCCTAAGTACTTTTGGAATTACATAAAATCAAAAAGAAAAAATAAAAACAATTACCCTAGTAGCTTATCCGATGATAGCGGAAGCTCTAGCGATGGTTTCACTATTTGTAATATGTTAGGAGCTTTCTTTGCGTCTATAGGCCGGCACGAAGACTTAAGCAATAATTATGTACCAGTCCCTTCTCGAACTGAAACATCTGATGCCTTTACGAGAATTCAGATCATTCATGATGAGTTGCAGGTTAAATTGGAAAAATTAGCTGTCAATAAGGGCGCTGGCCCTGACGGTATATCACCATTTTTTATTAAACAATGTTCAAAGTCTCTGGTATCTCCACTACTTAAAATATTTAACTCCTCGCTAAGTTCCGGTGTTTTTCCAGAACAATGGAAGGTGGCTAAGGTTGTACCTATCTTTAAAGAAGGGGATAACACTAATGTAAAAAATTACAGACCTATTTCTATCTTAGGGCACTTTTGGAAAAATTCTGGAATCAATGGTTTGCTCGAATATACAAAAATATATTCAACAGAAAATCTCAAAGCATCAGCACGGTTTTGTCGAGTCTCGTTCCACCAGTACCAATCTAGTCTCGTTTGTTGAGGACGTCATGGAAGCTGTGGATATGGGAAGGCAGGTTCAAATACAGGCCCATAAAATAAATACCTTACAGACTAACATACATACAATATGATCAAAATAAACAAATTAAATTTACACGCTCTATGTGTTGTTCTTGGTGTCGCGTAGACTTCCGCGAAAACGCCGGAATACGACACCCTTCGGCCAAAAATCTTCTTTCATGAAGGTCGTCAACGTTGCAGTCGGAATTCTAATCACAAAGGAATTAAAATTTACATTGCGACTAGACTCCAACTTGACGACCTACCTACCTTGAGTATGCCTATGCAGCTGCAAAGAAACTATTTAATAACAAGAAAGGAATATCATTGCCACGGTTTATTCCTCTTCCAAAGTGTGGGGGTCTTTTACCACTTATTCCCATATTTGCGGGATTGTCTGCATTAGGTTCACTAGCAGACGGTGCAGCAGGTATAGCCACAGCTGTGAATGATTCTAAAGCTGCACAGAAAAGTCTTCAGGAATCTGAGAGACACAACAGAACGATGGTAGCGTAGCTCTTGGAAAAGGGCTATATATTAAGCCTCATAAAAATGGAGCAGGTCTATATCTGAACCCATCAAAAAACTAATTAAGCGGCTACCTAGACGTGCGCTCACAAACCTCGATATATTAGAACATGCTAGTGATATTCCTTACTTTTGAGGCGTTTACATGAGAGATACATTACCTTTGAAACCTAAAAAGATAGAGTGAGGAATATTGAATTTGGATAGCAATATAAATCCTGGTACACATTGGGTAGCCTTTTTAAAGCAAAACAATTACGTAGAATATTATGATAGTTTCGGTAATTTAAAAACACCTTTAGAGTTTTTATGCATAACTTACCTATAAACTACAATTATGTGAGACAACAAGCTTACGGCAGTACTAATTGCGGTCATTTGTGTATACGTTTTTTAAAAAAGTATTGGAAAAAACATTTATATAATAAACAAAATGAATAAATGTGTCAGTTCAAAAATGTCTTTCACTGTGTCTATAACTGGGAGAGGAGCCCTTTTTAACAACAAACCATTCTCCAACGTTGGAACTCTCAGGAGAATATGAATGCGGTCAAACTAGCTGTGCCCGCGACTTCGTCCGCGTGGAATAGTAACTTTGGGTAGAATTTTTGAATATGGCTAATGATTTTACAAATAAGATACTATAATATTAGTATGAGAAAGTATTAATAAAAGTTTATTAAAGTACATTTTTAGGGTTCCGTAGCCGAATGGCAAAAACGGAACCGAATTGAATGAGATCGAACCCGTAGTTTTTGAGATATTACACATTTTCATCAACCGCAAATATAACTTTGTCTTTCATACAAACACTATGAAAAAAAAGATTGCTGTCAAAAATATTGTGATATTTTCTTTATGTGGAATGTAAGTGGACCCCGAATTCAGTTAAGAGTGGTACGGAACCCTCAGTGCGCGGGTCCGACTCGCACTTAGCCGGTGTTTTATAAACTACGTTTTTACCAGACAACCTTTTATCCTCCTTTTACAGCCCTTACAGCCATTTTTTCGCATTAAAATTAGATTAGAGATGATTAGAATTAGCTCTAGACTATGTGTGTGCCAAGTTTTATTTAAATCGGTTAAGTAGTTTTGGCGTGAAAGCACGACAAACAAACAGTTACTTTAAAATCTATTATATAAAAATGAAATGCAAAATGTGTTGGTAAGCGCATAACCTTAACAATGCCTGGACCAATTTGGCTAATTTTTTATTGTCAGGAGAAGGTTCTTATGAAAGAAATATTCAAGTAACTGCTTACTTTCTTAGCGGGGCGGGGGGTGAAACAAAGTTCGCTGGGTCTGCTAGTTTATAATGATACTAAAATCTAAATTAAGGATTAATCTGCATAATTAATCAAACGTCATAGTGAAATGAAAGTCAGGGTTTCACTGAACAAACACTTTTATTTGCTTCACTTCGCACACTGGGTTTAGAAGATGTTGTCGCTTACAAATCACGAGTTCAACTGACTGTTACTTAAAATGTATCGCACAGGAAACATTGCTCACAACACATTAATAAAATATCAGTATCCGGTAGAAATAATTAAAAAGCTTTTTCCTGCGTTAATATTTTAAATTAATTTTAATACAACTTCCGGTAGAAAAATACTTATTAATTTTGATACAGAATAATTATTAAATAAAATAAAACTGTATTTCCGGCAAACGACATTTTCGGCAAATATTTTTAAACATTTAAATCTTTGACTTCCGGTCAAGCAAAATACTATTATTTATGTTACAAATTAATTACAAAATAAAATAAAACTGGATATCCGGCGAGGTAACATCCGGTAAATCACAAACTTTTCATAAAATCATGCATTAAATAAACAAATACGTTAAAATAAAGTAATAACGTTATAATTTGAATAAAATTCATTAAAAAAATATATCATTTGTAAATGTTTCAAATAACGAATCACAACACTTGGCCATCCGCAAACGTGCTACCTCTGGTGCACGTAATAATCACAACACTTAGATTTATTAGCAAGGATTAATATTATTTTGTGTGATGATTCATTATTTGAATAAAAAGTTTATTTTGTGAAACTAACTATAATTATATAATAGCAATTATATAGAATGATAGAACTAACATTATATTCAAATACATGGTCTTTTTAATCAACTTTTCACACATCTGTGTATAAGTAAAAAAAAAAACTATAATACATTGTATAAAAATTATACTATATATTAAGGACATGGTTATATTTTTTAATACATTTGTGTGTATATAAAAAAAATACATTACACCTTATTAGAAGTGCTAGTGTCACTATCAGAGTCTGACAATGAGCTTGATTCCGAACTAGAAGATTTGTTTAGGTCTAAGGATTGGATATGAATCCATGGTCGCATTCTGTCTGCTGCTACAACGGATACATAATGCTTATTATTAAAACCTGGGACATTTACGATCTCGTACCGATCGTTTCCTAGACATTTTGATATTTTAAACGGACCTATAAACTTGGGCATTAACTTTTTACTCTTGCCATCATTGTAAAAATTTGTTTTCGTGACTTTGACTAAATCCCCAACCGAATATGATATGGCTGGAGAACGCTTAGAATCGTGATACTCTTTTTGACGCTTTTGGTTCTCGTTAATATTAACTGCAGCTTCACGCCTAATTTGATCAAAAGAAGTGGGTACAGGGGTTTTATTTGAAATGATGGGTGATGTAGTGGGACAAAGAGTTTCTCCTTCAGTAGTCGATAATTTTGTGGTATCCTGGCTAATACGTTCCCCAGGGCTAGGACAGTGATCATTTATCGCAGAGGTATCATTATTTTGTGGTGGAATTTCATTACTTACATTATCATTATCAGCATCGGTAAGCACATTGTCAGTGGAATCATTCAATTTCATTCAGAATAACAATTCGGAGGCACTTCTTTTAGTAGTGGCGTTAATGGTGTTGTTAACACCCCACTGCACCTTACCCAATTGCTCGTCCCAGATGCGTTCGTCTTTGCCAAAGTTCCGAGTAGATAATGACGTAAGGATGGTTTGATTAAATCGTTCTGCTTGACCATTTGCTCTGGGACAAGCAACTGCGTTAAGGATATGCTTAATGCCGTTACTAGAGCAAAATTCCTTGAATTGTCGGGATGTGAAAGCTGATCCGCGATCAGAAATAATCCTAGTTGGAGTTCCAAAATCGTTAAATAAGTGCATCAAAACCTTAATTACATTTTTGGTTGTGGTATCTCTTACAGGTCGAGCAAAAAGATATTTCGTAAATGCATCAACAATTGTCAGGATGTAACAGTTTCCGGATTTACTTTTTACAAATGGACCCAAATGGTCCAGATGCAGAGTATGAAATGGTTTCTCAATTTTGGGAATAGGATACAAAAACCCTTTTCGCGTTTTACCGGCACTATCTTTATTGTAAGCGCATTCGATACAGGCAGCTACATACTTTTTAACGAAACTCCTCAATTTAGGAAACCAGTATTTCCCTTGGATGCGTTCTAATGTCTTTGCAATTCCGAAATGTCCAATGTCGTCGTGGTTGGATTTGCAGACCTGCCACCTAGCACTTTTGGGGATGACTAGGCGCAGTTCCTCACCGACTTTCCTATACAACGTGTGATTTTTGAATACAAAATTTTTCCTAATTTCTGTGCTCTCCACATCAGTGTTAGGTTTTAGAATCCTAACGATACGCTGTAATTCAGGGTCTGCCATTTGAAGGGTAAGTAACCAGTTACCTGTAGTTATGTTCAAAGTTTGTACAGAGTCATTTACTTGGCTATTAGCAGGTGGCGAGTTTCTGCAAAGGGCATCGACGTGCGACATGCGACAGCCGGGGCGATATTCAATATTGAAATCGAATTCACTAATTAGAAGCCACCACCGGGCTATCCGTGGGATCAAGTCTCTTTTGGTTAATGTGGTCCGAAGAGCATTACAGTCTGTATACACAGAAAATGTAAGCCCTAGAAGGTACGGGCGAAACTTCTTTAGTGAGCACACCACTGCCAAAGTTTCCAACTCATATGAATGCAAGAAGTTTTCTTCTGCAGTGGTTTGCCTACTAAAGTATGCTACTGGCTTAAGTACCCTAGTACAGGACTGCCAATGCATGAGAATACCACCCAAACCTAAAGAGCTGGCATCAGTGTGCAGTTCTGTCTCGAGGTTTGGATCATAGAGGGCAAGTAAGGGACGTTCGATTAAGCGTGACTTTAGGGATGTAAACGAGTTACCTTGGTCTGTCGTCCACTGCCATGGAACATCCTTTTTGAGTAACTTGGTAAGTGGTCTGGCGATCTCTCCGAACCCTCTTACAAATCTCCTAAAATAACTGGCAAGGCCAAGAAATTGCCTGAGCTCGTGCACGTTTGATGGAACTGGGAAATCTTTTACTGCGGCTATTTTTCTTTCACTGGGTTTAATTCCTTCGGCCGAAACTTCGTAGCCTAAATATTCTATCTCCCTGTCAAAAAACCGACACTTAGATAGTTTCAAAGTTAGGCCTACTTCCTGTATTAACTTTATCACTTCTTCTAATTTCTGAAATCCTGGAGGCTGACGGAATTAGTAGATGTTCCATATAGGCTAGTACGGAGTCGAATCTACGCTGCCCTAAAATTCTATTAATCATCTTTTGAAACACCGCTGGCGCGTTTGCCAATCCAAACGGCATCCGCTTAAATTCATAATGACCGTCTGGAGTGACAAACGCGGTCAAGTGTCTGCTTTCTTCTGCCATTGATATTTGGTAATAACCAGAGGCCAAATCAAGCGTGCTAAAGAATTCACTACCACTTAAGTTTGAAATTTGGTCATCAATTAAGGGCAAGGGGTATTTATCTTTTACAGTCTTATTATTAAGTGCGCGATAATCGACACAAAGTCTGGATTCACCATTTTTCTTTTTAACTATCAGTATAGGGCTAGCATAATTAGATTCAGATTCTTGAACAATGTCATTAGTCAAAAGATCATCCACTATATTCCCAACGTTTTTCCGTTCATGGTAGGATAAGCGGTAAGGCCTGTAGACTACGGGGTTTTTATCGTGGAGCTCTATACTCATTTGAGAATTTTTAGCGCATCCTAACTCGGAAAGATTTTGAGCAAAACAGGATCGGTATTTATTCAAAAGATCATGAAGCCTGTCAACCGTAGTTTGAGAAATACCGTGCCCTACCTTGATTTCAGATTTATCTAGAGGTGGTAAGTCTTTAGCTGGAGTATCGGTATTTACTGCAAACGTACGAGTCTCTATTATTGGATTAACTCGAGCTATCAAAGTATCAGCCTTAAATATCAACGGCGCCGTTGTCAATGACGTAATAAAGATGATAGCCGTTTGATCACTAACTTTGTAACACCCCTGATGCAAATGATATTCTTGGTTAGGGCTCATTCTAGTACTGCCATCAAAATAAACATCCCCTGAAAAAGGTTCCTTGCAGTATACTTCTACTATCCCCCCTTTCATTACAGTTGTTTCTTTTTTGACGTATAGGTTAACGGTGGGGCAATCATTTGATTTATTTGCTGGTTTATGATAAAAGAAAAGAGATTGACTATCTTTCTTCACCATAACAGTGGGAAGTTCTGTGAAATTTTGCCCTATCAATAACGAAGCAGGTAAGAAGGTGTCATCGACGGCCAATACGGTTAATTCGGTATCTATTTCATCAATTCTAACGTTGATCACTGTACTAAAATTTGGTTTAATGACAGAATCTCCAAATCCCCTTACTACGGGAAGGTTTTCAGTACTTTTTCACGTTCCTAATAGTTTTGCTACAGAGTCTTTGATAAGGCTACAGTCACTCCTGAAATCTACAAATGCAGTAAGCGATGTGCCGTTCGCGCAAATATTTTTAAAATATTTGCTATTCGTTCCGGATAACTTTGGATCAATTGAATTTACTGGTTGGATCTCAGTTATGGAGTCTTTCGCACTGTGAGCTTCGTTAATCGTGGATTCGGGACCTATTTCTACCAAGTTAGAGGAGTTTATTTTCAAAACTTTCCTATCAGTTGATAGTTCGCTTGGAATATTGCTATGCGAGAGGAGGGGTTTCCTAAAGCAGTTCTCAAAATTATGTCCTATTCTACCACATTTGACACATTTGATCAATGGTTTTGTACAGTTAGTGTACAAATGTCCTTTTTCTCCACAGTTAAAACACAAAATGTCATTAGTACCTTTAGTCACCGTAAATTCCTATTCTGGCTATTAACGTTCGACCGAAAATCACGTCGTCTGAAACTGCTATTATTACCCGAGGGAAACCGCGTATTATCTTTCGATTGGTTAGACTGTTGCGAAGCTAGGTAACTCAACAAATCTTTTGGTTCAAGACATTTGAGAGCCTGAGCTCCATTACGCACTGAACTATCAGAAATACCATAAATGATGCAGTCAACTGCTTTTCGCCTATTAATTTCACACCTACTCAACAAGGAAAGCTTATCGTAAAAATAATCTGTGAAGGACTCGTCTACACGGGATTTTCGATTGAGCATTTCTTCTAATAACTTCCCAAAGTTTTCACCACTTGGAAAAGCCTTCTTCAGTTTACATTGCCATTCTTGCCAAGAGAAGTTGAGCGTTGGAAGAGACTCGTACCATTTTTTTGCAAGGCCAGTCAATTTTTGTAAAGAGTAATGAATGGTTTGTTTTTCCTCCCAATTATAAATAACTGCACATTCATTGACTTTTCTCAACCATCGCTCAACGTCTTGAGACCTATTATTAGGGTCGAATTCTGGTACAACATTGGTAGTGTTCATCTTACTTGTACCATCCTGAAGCGCCGAAATAATCTTCAATATATCACCAGCTGTCAGGCCTTCGGAGTACCGCTTGACTTTAGCAGGCAGCACCGGTGATCCTGGCTCAGTAGAGGGTGATCTTCTACGGCGACGTTGACTTGGATGCTCAGGAGAGGAGGACTCCGCCCGGTCACCTGGAATTCAATTTTTACACGAATTTCATATCTTTATAGAACATTCACAAGTTATTATATGGTTTGAACTCATGTATTTTCTCTTATTGACTAATTTTAAGTCTAATTATCATGACATGAGTAGGGTAGGCAAATGTTTTAAACTTTACTAGCAATCAATCTAAAACTGAGTTCACTCATAGAACTAATATCACATTTTATGTTAACAGCACACTTGTACGACTATAAGATACATTAATTTGGCACAACTATCAAGAAATCAATTCATGACCATATTTTAACGGCTCACCTACATGGCTACTTCTTTTGCACACAGCACACCTACATGGCTGCACGGCCTTCAGATTCACTTCAATAAAATACCACGATCACTTCACATGGCTATTTGTAATAGCACACCTACATGGCTATTCTTTTTGTACGCAGCACACATACATGGCTACATGGCCTTCAAATAAATTCACTTCAAACTAATACTAATATCACTCCACATAACTTTATTGTAGGTCATGTTAAAATAAACTTTAAATTAAATGAAATGACAGTATTCCGACGATAATTAATGAGCCAAATGCAGCACTTATTTATCGGAGAGTAGGACCTAAAACAGCGCGTGCACTATCCCACCAAATACCATCATTGTCTGTTAATCTGATGTAAAATAATTTAAGTATTTTTTTTTTCAAAATGAAACAGTCGGTAATCTGATGGTAATGGATGAACCAAATGCTGCACTTATTTTATCGGAGAGTAGCCCCGACCGAAAATAGTGCAAGCACTAGCCCACTCAATATCATCATTGTCTCTTAATGTAAATTGCCCACAAGGGGTGCCTGTGACTCCGGAGAGCAATGGGTGTAATATCAGTGTGTGTAGTGTGGTTTGTATATTTAATCCGTTTATTAATATCTGACAAGCGTTATAATCACTTTTAAGAACATTAAAAACTACTTACACTTTCTCTCGGACATAGTTCGTGGGACAGCACCACTTCTGACTTGAAATGAAAGTCAGGGTTACACTGAACAAACACTTTTATTTGCTTCACTTCGCACACTGGGTTTAGAAGATGTTGTCGCTTACAAATCACGAGTTCAACTGACTGTTACTTAAAATCTATCGCACAGGAAACATTGCTCACAACACATTAATAAAATATCAGTATCCGGTAGAAATAATTAAAAAGCTTTTTCCTGCGTTAATATTTTAAATTAATTTTAATACAACTTCCGGTAGAAAAATACTCATTAATTTTGATACAGAATAATTATTAAATAAAATAAAACTGTATTTCCGGCAAACGACATTTCCGGCAAATATTTTTAAACATTTAAATCTTTGACTTCCGGTCAAGCAAAATACTATTATTTATGTTACAAATTAATTACAAAATAAAATAAAACTGGATATCCGGTGAGGTAACATCCGGTAAATCACAAACTTTTCATAAAATCATGCATTAAATTAACAAATACGTTAAAATAAAGTAATAACGATATAATTTGATTAAAATTCATAAAAAAATATATCATTTGTAAATTTTTCAAATAACGAATCACAACAATAGAAAAAGATTCATCGTTTAATCTTCTGATACTGGAAGAACCTTCCTTACATGTTGACGCTCAGCAGCCAGGTTTCAGTTATCATAGATGCCCCTCGCTCTCTGAAACAAAATTTTGGTCGTGGTACCTATGTATTGGTGGCATTTCTAAAGACTGTGTGGCTAAGGTTATGATCTGGATAAGAAATATTGTTTATTATTTGCCTCAATTTCTGAATATGAACTGCATGACAGGAGATTTTCTAAATTCAACTGGAAGAAACTTCGTTCCTCCTCCTCTCCTCTTCCTCTTAAAGAAGATCTTAACTTCTTCATTTCAGTATATTTATCAACTATTCATTAATTATTCTGCAATCCTACCAGTTGAATTTTTGGATGAACAGAGTTCAGGTGATTAGGAAAAGCAGTAACACTACTGGCGGGTAAAATTTTAAAAGTGTCATCTACATACCGTTTATCAAACTTTGGTGTTACAGGTGATGGACTCAGGGCCCTTGCTATCAGCAACAACGTGATACTGGAGACTGGAGAGGCCATTGCGCCACCATTAATGTCTATATAATATCACTATTGCACTTAGGCAATCTTCCATGCTTTCAATTCCAATAATTCAATTATTGGAATGCTTTGTTTGTTTTAGTATATTGACTTGACATTTGACAATGACTTTTAAGACATACTTTTTTTTTAAATATAATCTGTTTCGCAATGGTCCGATTGGTTTGTTTCTATGAGTGCGTACGGCGACGACCGCCATGCCCTCGTAGTCGTTGTAGTCGCGGCGAAAACGTTATTAATGCTGACGGCTCACACGACAACCGCGGCGACCCATGTCAATAGGTGGGTCGTGATGATGATCGTGATTCTCCATATTATTGTTACTCATTTTACGAAAAAAGGTTTGGGTAAATAGCTACAGGGGTTCCTGCACCCAGACTTTTTGAGGTTATTTAGGCCTCATGGTTCCTGGTAACCGGGTTTGGAATGGGTTATTTACTGCCGCCCAATATTCGTCATTGACAACTTTTTACGGCCGGTCGGTGTGCAGGTAGTAGTGCACACCGATAGCGTTGTCCGTCAGCCAACCCTCCTCTTTTCTCATCTGGGCTTGGGACCAGCAAGGGCAGAGTTGAAAAATAGTTATTTAACCAATCAAAATATGCTTATTCTCCCACACGACCATCCTGACGAGCAGCTTGTAAAGCTCGCGAAAAAGTTAAGAATGAACAAAATTGTATTCACAAAGTTACAATAATTTATCAAAGTACATCAAATAATGGTCAAATCACAATGACCAATAGCCAAATCACATGGCTGCACAATTAAGTGGTCAAATCACATGACCCAAAGCATTTTAAATCATTCATATTACTTAAACAATATAATTAAATCACACGTCCTAATAAAGGTTTATCAATATTCAAAAACATGTGCCTGCGTTGGCCAAGCGCAAACTCAAATAATTGAAGATTGATAATAAATAACATAATAGCGAATTTACGATTATTCTAAGGAATAAATCAATTCATTGCCCATCTAGGGAGACATTAACCGTAAATTATCATGAGATACATACAATTCATTGCCGGTACTATGTACGCGTATAGTGTATCTATCGTTTTCTTTTACATCTGTAATAACGCAAGGACCTCGAAACTTACTGTCAAGCTTATTAATGGATCGTAAGTTTTGTTTGACCAAAACCATGTCACCGACTTTAAAAGGAATAAGGCAAGGATAGCCTTAGTTTTGTCATACTGTTCTTTATGTTCTAGACCACGCTCGTCCATTCTGTGTTTTGCTTCAGAACGGCAAGTTTCCAAGTCCAAGCGTTCCAAATCTTGTATTAAGGCCGATATGGCTGGAGGTGACTGATTGTAACCCATCAAAAGTTTTACTTTTATTAAAAGTGCTATTAATTGCCAACTGAACTTCGACAACAGAGTCTTTCCAATTTCTTTTGGAAGTATTTTCTACTATCGTAAAGCAATTAGTCAGAACCTTCATCATACGTTCGACCTGACCGTTAGCCCGACTGACGCTACTTGCAATAAAATGTAGTTCTATTGACCACTGTTAACAAAAATTGGTTAATTCTTTTCCCGTATAACTGACTGCTTAGTCGCAAATAATTCGTTTGGGGGGTTCCAAAATTATATATAAGTTCTTTTAAGCAATTGACAGTACCACCTAGAGAGAAATGGGAGTGACTGAAAATCAGCGCTGGCTTGGCTGGTAGGGCCTACCCAGCATACGCTGAGTCATTTCCATTTGCCTTTTATTTGCTATGTTATGTGTATTATATTAAGTATGTATATGTATCTATTGTAAAGGCAATAAAAAAATTTCATTTCATTTCATTTCAGTAAGGTTATTAACTGGTTTTATAAAAGAAAATTTTGTAAATGCATCTAAAAATACCACAGCGTATTGCTTAGTGGGTTTACTGTCACTTAATTTACCAGTAGTGTCCATATGTACAGTGTGAAAAGGAACTGGTGGTTTGTCGATTGGATGAAGAGATATTTGTCTAGAACCAGACTGGCTTTTATTAATTTTGCAGGTCAGACAACTGTCAAAATATCGACGGGTGCTTTTAACCATATTCGGAAACCAAAACTGCTCTCTAATTTTTTTTTCAGTTTTTTCCCAACCGAAGTGTTTCAATGAATCGTGGTAAAGTTGAATTAAATGCCAACGGTAACTTTTAGGAACAGAAAGACATTTTTTAGTTTTCTTAGATTTTGTATTTCATGAATCGATGCCAAAGGAGACATTTTTTTCTTGTATGGAGGATGGGCCCACCCATAAATTGTGACGTCTAGTAATGAAGCTGGTCTCGCCAAAACCTTCGATAGCAAATATGTTTTCAGAGAGAGCTGAAACTGTAAATACACGTGGTACGACAAAATCAGGTTTTACAAAATAAAACTCTTTGTCACACTCCAATGTTTATTTTAATCACCACTTATATTTAATTTCACAATATCCACAGTATTTAACTATAATCACCACACTTTAGGCGCTTCGAAGTGCACGACTCCAATTTTTACAATAAACTGCCATACTTTTGGCTTGCACGTGCTTTTATAGTCTAAGACAGATGGCGTTAGTAACCGGATATCCGTTTTATTTTTAATAAAGCAATTTCAAAAACTATTTTTAGGCGGATATCCGTTAAGATTTATTATTTTACAATAAGTTAAATAATAGGTGGCGCTGTTAGGAGGATATCCGGTTGAATTTACATTTAAATATTTACAAAGTAGAGAAAAGATGGCGTTACTAGCTGGTCGTACAAACGGATATTCTCTTAAGGCTAAAAAATTGAAGGACATTTAACATCATGTTAGGTTCTTATCTAATAACTTTAGTAATTGCAACATTTTTAAACAATATAATCATATTTATTTTAAAATCACAACATTCGGCCGTCCTAATTCGTGCAACCTCCCGGTGCACACTCAAATCACAACATTCGTGTACAATTCATGAAGTTAAATTATTCACAGCTTGTGAAGTTTGATATTGTCGTTGCAACATGGCCAAAGGTAAATCATCTTCACTGTCGCTATTTGATTCATTTGAACTCTCATCAGACATTTTCAAAGAATTTAAAGTCCCCAAATTTATCCAGGGCCGAAGTCTATCTGCTGCAACGACACTCTCAAACTTCTTCTTTGTACGGTGTTCCATACAACTTTAAATGATAGAAGATTGATAGAAGAAACGTAATTTTAATTGATATAAGTAAATTGCTATGATTATGATAATGAGTGCACGCGATGATTGCTGGTCGCGGACTAAAGTAACATGCAGAATAAGGTAAAATTGTTAGTAAGGCGTTTCAGGTGAGTTAGTAATGCTGAATGGACAAAATGTACGAGTGTTGCACCGTTCATGCTGCGGGGTAGGAGATTTAGGGGCAGGATGCTGTGATTAATAGCGATGATAATTATGATGATGATAAATGATACAATATTTAAGATGAACTTAATAAAGATTACAAGTCAAACTCATAAATTTTAAAACAAAATTAATTTTTAAAATGATTTCGGAACGAAGGGGACGTCGCCTTGTTGACTAGCCGCGCGTATCTCAGGTCGGCCAATTCGACGTCGTTGCCCTCGGACGATGATTCATTCGCTGGCTCGCGATCTGCTGCAGCTCTGCTGGTCGATGCGTGGTGCAGCGGACGAGGTGCTGGCGCCAGGTTTTGTACAGGAGTCGTCGGGCTGCGAGCTTCGGTAGCGGAGCTTGGTCTGATCACTGGATGCTTGCGACACTTGCGCAGTCTGCGCCAGATTAGTGCAATGCTTACGCAGATGATGACTAACAGTATTATGTGAATCAACGCCTGAGAATGTAAACACCTAGAAGGAGGGTTCCTAACAAAGATCGTTGTCAAAAGCGCGCACATTTTGTAGCTACGTGTGCGTAAACAATATCCCTGTCACGCACACTAGTAAAGGAATAATATTGTCAGAAAATCTCATTTCTACTAAATGGTAGAAAATTGAAATATTAGGGAACCTATGTATAAAGAAATAACGAACGTAGGCTTTTTATTTTATTCAATGGTTTAATTTCCCCTTTATTTTACTCTTTTCTGTTTGATGTATGGATTTAAAAATACACCATATAGTTCTGATTGTTAATCAAAGATTGCCACCGCTACAAAATGGCGGATTCCATAATTATTTTATCACTACTACCTCAACATGAGTGTCATATGTAAGAGCTTGATTAGTAGAATAGAGCGAACTATAAAAAAAATCCTAATAAGGCCACCAACAAATGGCTGATATACAGGGTGTAAAAAAAGTATAAGCCAAATTCAAAGGGGTGGTTAAAAGTGGAGTCTAGAATACAGGAAAAATATTTTAAAAAATCTAGCTCTTTTTTCTACATACAATTTTAATTTGCATTAAATTGCTACAGAACAGTTGACGATCCACCAATCCCAACAGGCGTCCTTTTAAGTAATGATTCTGCTATTTACAATAATACTAATTGATTAAAATCAAATCAAGCAGCACCGTACAAAATCATACTCGAAAACATCTAAGATTGCGCGCACGTTATTCATAAAAAGCTACAAAACTAAGGTAGCCGCACTATCTGTCACTTTCGCACATTGATAACGTGTATTTTCAAATAACGAGTATTAACTCATAGTAATAGCGGTCAGTAGGTCAAGTGCATTATTTTTTTACGGTTGTCTCGGGATGCGTGCACGTAGCAATGGATCGTAGACGCAGGTTCTCAGATATTGAGAACCTACCATTAGATGGTCAGAGTGACATGACGAAGCTGACATGAGTGTGCATGAAACGGTGCGTTGGTAATCTGAAAATAGTGTGGATTACGGAAAGCCTAGCCGATCAAAAGTGGTCAGAGCAATACAAAATTGACATGACTTCGATTAATTACATGCACCCAGTGTAGGTTGTTACTACACACTGTTACTACAGTTGATTATTTATATTCGTGATTTATTGTAAGTAGTTGATTCCAATTTTTAAGTAAGCCAAGGTACCTACATGCTCAATTTTGCACTGGTCTAATCAAATTTTGGGTTTTTTGACGGTCCTGGGCCCGTGAAGTACAAAGGGAAAATAGAAGTCCAGTTCAAGCCGTAAACATAACCTACCTATAAAACTAAATAGTGAACTGTGTGCCGTAGCGTAAGATAGAGCGCGCGGCTGCTAGTTTGGTTGGATTGACAATCATCATACATTTGGTATTTTTAACTAATCATTAAAAAAAAACACTATTTATTAGGATGGACCCCTAATAAATAATGTATTTTTGTGGAGTATTTTTCTGTAGTAATAGAAATGCTCGATTAATTATTATTTTTTCTTTTCTTTAATTTTTTTTATTATTTTTCCCGTGTTCTAAACTCGATTGACAACCACCCCCTTGAATTTGGCTCATACTTTTTTTTACACCAAGTTTATTTAAAAAAAACATTTATTTCTGTATAAAGACTTACTCACTTGGGGTGTCGTAGCACAGTGGTGGCAGCGCTTTGGTAGTAATACCGAAGTTAAGCAACTTACGGCGCGGTCGGTGTTTGGATGGACCATTCCGACCATATAGGTGACTTATATCCCGAGCATCTCCGTGCTTCGGAAGGCACGTTAAGCCGCTGATTCCGGCTTTTTTTATAAAGACTCACAAGGAGCACATAAACCCGACACGAACATTCGAAAACATGAATAGTTTTCTTTTTCCCATCACTTTATAGCTCTCACTAGATGGCGTTAGGATCACTTAAGTAACAATTTTGTTCACATTGGCGGTAAGCCATAGACAAAAAAAAAGTGCGTAATATTGTAAATCGTAGAAAAATACGAAAATATACCTATTCCCGATTTTATTCTATAAAAAATAAATTTGTCAATTACGCAATTCCAAGATTTTCTTTGATTCAAAATTGCATTCTATAATAGCTAACAAACACCTCAACTAAGGGTAAATAAATATACATCTGATTATCCGATCTCTAGTTATAATTGTTAAAAATGACAGCAATAAAGTTTAAACCATAAAACTATCGCAAACATAGTGAATAAAACTTTATTAAAAAGGAATGGTAGTTTTTTAAATTCCACCTATACTGACAACACTTAAGCAAATTTTCATTGATAAATTAAACAATCTTGTTTTGAGTATTACATGTATAAAATCAAGCTTTATTTAATAAATTACACGTGGTATGCATTGCTTAGGGTTTTGTTGTGTTTTTAAGATCTGTTGTGGCAACCATTGATTGCACAAACCGTCATTATTATCAAAAATTCGGGAGCTGTTACTCGTACTGCGTGTCCTTGAGCACTAAGGGCTCAATGTCAAATAGTTGCCAAATGGGCTACTATTGAAATGCGCCATTTACGAGCCAGGACTAGGCTTCTAGGTGTTTATATTCTCAGATCAACGCATATTGCGTTATATCATGAGATGTAGCTTCTTTTGATAAGAGACTGTCTACATCGGCATTCTTTAATTGTTTGATTTGCAACCCAATTTTCTTCAATTCATTTTGAACTTGAGTGTGATTTAACAAGTCTGTATCCTCAACTCGTGTTTCTGTGTTTGTTACAGTGGAAATATCCAATTCGATGATGTGATTTATAGGCGGTATTTTAATCTTCAACACATCGGCTTCTGTTTTCAGGTTTGATTGTAGTTGTTTGTGGGAGTATATTGTAACTTCTTTGTTCTTGATAATACAGCCTTCACCGAGATTGATAATACCGCTTCCATTTAATTGCTCTGATGTAACTTGACTCCCACAAATGATACGAACTCCGCATGGCTTGCAACATGAGTACAGGTGTGTGTTCGTTGCATGTAGTTGTGACCACGTAGGCAAACACGTCATGGTGTTAGTGACGCACTGACTTGTTACGTCATCTTTTACGCAGAGACTTTTGTCTGACGTAGTGTGCTGTATTGGCATTTGTAACGGACACAAGTATGTGTTGTCGTCATACGGATTACATGCCTGTAGATCTGTATGCGTCATGGTTAGAAACGAATCCTTTTGGATGTTCATTGCTACATATTCCGAGATGGGTTTTACGCTGACCATGCTGTTTCCGATCTTGTGTTGTATTGGTATAAGATGAAAAATTTCATATTAATCTCTGGCAATCAATGGTATCTTGATCTCAAAGATGAAAAATTGCTTTGTCAGTCTTCCCTTCACATTCAGGAGATGATACAGTTTAGGCAGGTCACTCATTATGTTGTTGATAGGCAGTGACAAGTCCTTTGGCAGTTGCCCTGATATGTTTAATTCATTTTTAAGTTGATCGGGTGTTATCAAATGAATATTTAATGCTCCGTGATGTAGGTCAACTATCGTGTCCAGTAAATAGTCTTGTATGTTTCTAAGGTTTAATAACAGACTGTTCGCAATAAATGCTGATAATGTAAAATCATTGATGTTTATTTATTTTATTTTATTTTATTGAATAGGTACACCAACAGTACATATATATTGCATTCTTAAAAATTAAAAGTTGACAGAAAATTCTTATATATATACCGATTACAGGCGTACACAGCGCTTAAAATATAAATTATGAACATTTTATATAACTTAATTGTGTGTGAAAATATGCACTACTCCGTACAGTCGGACAGAAGTTTATGTAAAGATTTTTTGAATTTAGATGTTTGAGATTTGCTGCATATTTTCTTTTATAGAGTTGACTTTGTTTTCTAATTTAATGATGTGTTGATTGATAATTTTGGTTTGTTTTCCCATAGATTGTTCCATTCTCTGTAGTAGGTTGTGTTCGGCCTCCACGATTGAAGTCTGATTTTTCCATAAATTAACCATATGTTTTTGATCTGCTCTTATTGATTCGATATCTTTCTGATATTGCTGTGCGAATTGATCATCAAGTATTCCAAACAATGAATGTGCTATGTTTCCAATCCCGTTGATAAGACCGCGGCGAGCGCGTGGCCTTGCAGCGTCGGTGATTTGCTGATCGAGCAACAGGTGGTCGTAGTGATCAAATTCCTTCATGCCGTGGCGTAGTTGTATGATGATTGCGTCACAGAGTGATGGCTTATCATTGTATACATTTCTTAAGTTGTCGATGTATTTTGATATCATTCCAACACCTTGCCAGTAGGGATCCATGTCATAGTATACGACACGATTCCATTCATTTCTTGATAAGTGCATGTCGGCAATCTTGTCGAAATAAACTGTTTGATTTGGGTTTAATTCTGCTATATTGTAGTATGCACATTGCACGGGTAGTACAAACATGATTGTAAGTAGTGTGATGGCTAGAGTTTTAAGACTTGATGCTACCCTCCTTGGTCTTGTTTTTCTTGTCGTCTTGTTATCAGTTTGATTTTGTTGTGCTTTTTGCTGACTGATGATAACATCGTGTTGGTCTTGATGTGTGCCTAGCTGATCATTTTGATTATTTACAGGTAGAGGTGATAATTTCACAATAGGCCTCTGTATAATGCCGTTCTTAGTTTTTAGGCTGACGACTCGCACACGGCCGTCCTTTCCAGGGTGTAATTCAATTACTCTGCCGAGGGACCACTTGCCGGCAGGTAGGTTTGTGTCGTGGATGATGACAATATCTCCAATCTTTTGATTTTGCTGCGGCTGTTGCCATTTGCTGCGTGTTGATAATTGGCATAAATATTCACTCTGCCAACGTTTCCAAACGTCCTGGAAGATTTTTTGGGTTAGTTGCCATCTCGTACGTTCGTCTCGTTCTGTTTCATAGATTGTTAGAGTTGGTCCACTTGCCAAAAAGTGTGATGGGGTAAGAAAATCTATGTCTTCAGGGTCTTCTGATATGGCACAGAGCGGCCTAGTATTAAGGCATGCTTCAATTTGTGATAGCAGAGTAGAGTACTCCTCGTAAGTGAGCCTTTGTTCTCCAACTACTCTACGTAGGTGATGTTTTAAGCTCTTCACGGCGCTTTCCCAGAGGCCACCGGCACTCGGCCATGATGGAGCATTAAAGTGGAATTCAATTTGCATGTCTGCTACTTGCGTATAGAATTCGTTATCCAGTGTTGCTTGAAGGTTGATAAATTCTTGCTCAAGGATACGACTGGCGCCAACGAAGTTGGTGCCGTTGTCACAATATACATGTTGCGGTGTACCACGACGGGCTGCCATTCTTCGTAGTGCTGCTAGAAATGCGGATGATGACAGGTCCGAAACTAGTTCGAGATGGACAGCCTTTGTCGCCATGCATACGAATACCGCTATGTATCCCTTGGTTGTCTTCACTCCTCGACCTTTGTTAGTCTTCACGTCGACGAAGCCTGTGTAATCGACGCCGGTGTTAAGAAAAGGACGAGTTGGATTGCTACGAGCGGCAGGTAAGTCACCCATTAATTGATTTTGTTTTACAGGGTTATTTCTTTTTCAGGTGACGCAGCCCCGAATGTGTTTCTTGACTGCTCGGTTCCCTCCTATTACCCAGTAATTGTTGCGGAGACGAGACAGGGTCAACCGTGCTCCTCCATGGTAAGTGTCTCTGTGAGCTTGATCTATGAGCAAGTTCGTCAGATGGCCGTCATGGGGGATGATTAGGGGATGCTTCATTTCATGATTGATATGCGAATGTTTGATTCTACCACCCACTCTTAGTATTCCGTCCTGGTCTAGAAATGGGTTTAAGTTTAGAATTCTGCTCTTTGCATCTATGCTTTTGTCTGCTTTCAGGTTGTTTATCTCGCTTCCAAATTCAAGTGATTGATAATGTTTGATAATTAAATTCCTTGCTCGTTGTAATTCGCTGACCGTTATGTACGTCATGTTTTCTGATAATGGTCGGTTACGCGACACCACACGTAACACCCATGCGAGTACTCGGGTCGCTTTACCGAAGTTGCTATGCTTGTTTACTATGCTTTGAATGACGTCATCTTGCTGTACGATAGTGACGTTTTGACGTGCGCTGCTTTCTTAACTTCCTCATTATTGATATAGGTCTGACATTTCTCGTGTTTGTCGGAGTCGAAGGATGCTAGCCATGCTGGCCCAATCCACCATAAGGTATGATCTTGCAGGTTTTTGACGGAGATACCTCGGCTAGCACAGTCGGCGGGATTTTCGGCCGACTTTACGTAGCGCCAGCAGCTTGGAGGCATCGTGCCTTTTATTTGCTCAACTCTGTTGGCCACGAATGCTTTCCATCTATCTGAGTCACCTTCAATCCACCCCAAGGCAGCTGTGGAGTCAGTCCACCCGAATATTTTGATGTCATAATTTTTCAGGCTTTGTGTGACCTTTTCCATAAGCTTTGATAAAATGTGACATGACATTAGCTCGAGTCGTGGTAATGTGATCTCTTTTTTGATCGGTACGAGCTTGGCCTTGGCTGCTGCTAATGTTATAGATGCTCTCTCTGTGTCATTCTGATCCTTGCTCTTCACCTTGTAATATATTACGCAGGCGTAGGCTTTTGTTGATGAGTCACAAAAACCGTGAAGCTCGATTTCATCGTTTTTGTGACTTTGTAACCATCTTGGTACTTTGATATTATTGATGCCTTCTAGATCGTCCTTGATGTCTGACCAATCTATGTTGATTTCACTGTTCCATTCAAGATCTTGTAGCCAAAGTGTTTAAAACAGCAGTTTGAGTTTTGTAGTCACCGGAGACAGTCAACCAAGTGGGTCAAAAATTTTCGAAATTTCTGATAAAAGTATGCGCTTAGTGAGTTTTTGTGAAGTCGGTTGAAGCTTCAATTGAAATGTAAATACATCTTCTTGAGGTTTCCAGCTCAATCCAAGTGTTTTTGTTGATTCGGCATATTTGAAGTTGAAGGTTTCTTGATTGTTTTCAGTTGCTGTTCTGTTTTCCGTGAGTCTCAACTCAGGTTTGTTGGAAGACCATTTGCGAAGGTTAAAACCGCCTGATTTAAGCAATTTTATAAGGTCTGCTTGTAACTGCTTTGCTTCGCTAATGCTGTGACTTCCACTTAAGAGGTCATCCATGTAGAAGTCTTCCTCTAATGCTTGTTTTGCTGATGATTGATATTTGTGACCTTCATCATTTGCTAACTGCTTTAAGGTCATCATGGCTAGGAATGGTGCAGCCTTAGTACCATAGGTAACCGTAGCCAAGTTATATTCTCGAAGTAATTCTTGTGTGCTATCTCTCCAAATGATCTTTTGGAGATTCTGATCTTCATGATGTACCAAAATCTGCCTAAACATCTTCTCGATATCGGCAGTAAATACTACTTGATATTGTCTCCACTTCAAAATGAGTGGATAGCAGGTCTTTTTGTAGATTAGGACCGCTATACATAAGATCGTTGAGACTGAGGCCCGATGACGTAGGCGATGACGCGTTGAATACGACACGAAGCGCCGTCGTCGTCGAGTCAGCTCGTATGACACAGTGATGAGGCAAGTGATAGTTAGGTGTTTTCTTATCGTCGCCCTTGACCTCTTTTATGTGTTCCAGTTTGATATATTCGTTAATAAACGATTTGTAATCTTCAGATAGGGCTTCGTTTTTTTACGAACTTTTTCTCTAGCTGGAGAAACTGTGCTACAGCTCGTTGTTTAGATTCGCCTAGTTTTTCGGCAGCGTCTGGTTTCATTGGAAGTTTCACAATATAACGACCGTCTTCTTGGCGTGTCGTTTGCTCTTTATAATGTTGTATGCAGTGATGATCTTCTTGAGACATGAGTTGCTGATTACTGTTGATGTCTTCAATGCTCCAAAACCTCTGAATGTTGTCTATGTTATTCAATATGACGTTGCATTGGTATTGAGATGTCTTGACGTTGCCACATAACAACCATCCAAGTTGTGTCTGCTGTGCTATGGGATGAGATTCATTCTCACCCTTGATGATTCCTCCCTGGATGATGAGTGAATATACTTCGGCGCCCAATAGTAGATCGACAGGTCTGCTGATGTAAAACTCGGGGTCTGCCAAGGTAATGTGTTCGATATGTGACCATGATGGTTTTGAGAATGATTGATTAGGTAGGTTATTAATTAGATTGTTCATAATGATTGCTGTAGTGTTGAACGTATAACCTCCTTGAAGTGCTGATGCTGTTATCTCAATTGAGCCCTTGCTGTTATTGGTTTGTGAACCCAATCCGAATACTACGCCACTGCAGTGACGCCGGGGAAGTCGGAGTTTCTGTGCTGCGTTCTCAGTAATAAGGGAAATCTGAGAACCTTGATCGATGAGTGCTCTTAATGTGTCATAAGTGCCATCTGCGGCTTGAACCTTGACAAGTGCAGTTGCTAACAGGATTTCTGATGACCAGTTTTGTGATACATTGACGCTGTCCCTGGCCTTGTTAGACGTGTTGCTAGGTGACTTGTTGAATGCGTCATATAACAGAGTGTTGTGTGATTTGTTACATTTACTGCAAGTCCTTGTAGAAATGCATTTGTTTCCATTATGATCGTACTAGCTTTTGCCCGCGACTTCGTTCGCGTGGACTTCTTTTACGACCTCACATTAGAAACCTCAAAAATTGTAGCCTATATGTTATTCTGATGTATAAGCTATATTGTGGTAAAGTTTCATTCAAATCCATTCAGTAGTTTTTACGTGAAAGAGTAACAAACATCCATACATCCATACATCCATACATCCATACTTACAAACTTTCGCCTTTATAATAGTAGTAGGATAAACAGTTAACACAAAGATGCAAGTTATTAACTGTTTTCATTTTCATTTCATTTGACATTTGAAGAAATTCATTGCAGTTAAAAATACCATGTTTTTCCTTGCAATTAGGGCATCGTAGTGCTGAAGATGCATAAAATGCTTTAGGTGTCGGTTTGCTCTGATATGCGTTGTTTGCTGGGAACTTATTGAAGTTGCTATGTTGATATGATTTTCTTGTGAAAGATGAAACTTGCAACGTTGGCTTATTGCTATTGCTATCCTTGTCTTGCTTGCGCCTTGATGCTTCGAGTGACGTAAATTTGTTTTCGAGGAACTCGAAGAAATCTGATAATGTAGGTAGGTCTCGTGGGTTTTTTAACGATTCGATGTAGTCTTTGTGGGTCTCACTATCTAGTTTTTGAGACAAGATATGAACTATGAGAGGGTCCCAGGTTGAGGTGTTCACTCCCAGAGCCTTGATTGCGTTCAGACATTCTTTAGAAGTATCATGAATCTTCTTGATATGTGATGATGTTTGCTGTTGCATTGATAGTAGGTTCATAAGTATATTGATATGAGAACTGAAGATAAGTTTTACGTTGTTATATCGATGATTTAAGATATCCCAACACACTTCATAATTGTCTGAACTGATGTTTAAGTGATTGATCAGCTTTTCTGCTTCGCCCTTGACCTTACTTTTGAGGAATTGCATTTTTTGCGCACTAGACATGGAGCCGTTGCTGTGTATAGATTCTATAAATAGATCTTTAAATGATATCCATCTATGATAATCACCATTAAACGTAGGTATGTCCATAGTCGGGGTTGATTGTGTTTTGTATGATGCTGACCACTTCTTTTGATTTAATATTTCTTTGATCTCATTATATTCACGTTCATATATGTTGTAATTCATATTGTTGTCATCGTCGTCTTCATAGAGCTCACTGTCTATCTCCCAGTGTAGTGAGTCGATAGTACTCCACCGTGACTCTATGTTTTTAAGTACATCTTCAAATTGCCACTTTTCGGTGAGCTTGTTGAAGTCAATGCTGGAGATCGTGCGAGAAAAGGCCTTGTAGTTACTTATTTGCTTGCGAAGCATTTCATCTAATTTGCTACTCGTACCTCTGCTTTTCTTTTGATTATGTTATCCCTCTCTCGGTTCCAAATGCTGTTGGGACTTTGTAGGAGAGATGGGAGGTTGAATAGGAGCGGAAGTGGCTGCTGTGGCTTCGACGGCGGGCTGAGGAGCGGTAGCCTTCCACGGCGTTGTCGACGGTGCAACTTCCGCTGGGATGTCCTTGAGTGTACAAGTTGCAGGTGGTGTTGATTTTTGTACTGAGAGTTTTTCCATGTAAGGTTTTGCTGGCTTCTCGTGCGATTCTGGATTTTGCTTGTGTAGTGAATACAGCTGAAGGTACTCTTCTAACTGTTCATAATAAATCTTGGTTCTTTGATAGATGTTGTTTTTAAAATATTCATGATCGGTTGATTGATAATCGATGATCTGTGTATGATTGCTATGAAATTCATTCCAATAGGCTTCTAGTATTGATATACGCCTTTGGATGGCGGAAAAGGTCTTACGTTCAGGCCCATCCTTGTTGAAGTTGATGAAAATGCTTTCAATGGCTTGCATTAACTGATACTGCGTAGTGATAAGATCCTCCATTTTGCTTGAAAGTTGATTTTCAGTTGATGATGATAATCTGCTGAGTCAGTTCTGTGCCCTTGGAATTCTCGTGGATAGAGTGCGCCTTCTCAATCGAGCCGGTGATTCTCGCTTCTGAGAGGCCGGTCGACCGATTCGCTATCACACAAGAAAACACAAAAAACACAAAACTTATGATGATTTTATGCTGATTATGATGATAACTGCTTTACGATGAATGTTCCTTCAGTTTTCACACAGAAAAGGTTCCACGTGTCACTGATAGTCATTTGCTGATTTTGCTAGTTCGTTGCACCTCACACACGACGAAATAACCCGAATTGTTCATTTGAGATATAACGCACACGCGAGGTCCAACAACTCGAAGGACCATAAAGTTGTACGGTGTTCCATACAACTTTAAATGATAGAAGATTGATAGAAGAAACGTAATTTTAATTGATATAAGTAAATTGCTATGATAATGATAATGAGTGCACGCGATGATTGCTGGTCGCGGACTAAAGTAACATGCAGAATAAGGTAAAATTGTTAGTAAGGCGTTTCAGGTGAGTTAGTAATGCTGAATGGACAAAATGTACGAGTGTTGCACCGTACATTCTTATACCGAATCCTGGGACATTTGTAAGAACGTGACATTTTTTGATTTAATTTTATTTTATTTTTATCATTATTTAATTGTTATTTATTTTCTTTTATTATCTTTAAATTTATTTTAATTTAATTTAATTTAATTTAATTTGATAATGATAATGATTGACGTTTATGTAAATTATGGATAATGTTTATCTGAAATAAATGAATTTGATTTGATTTGATTTGCAATTTTGTACCTATCATTTCCTAATGATTCTACTACTCTATATGGCCCAATGAATTTAGACAATAATTTCTCACTGTTGCCATGATTATTGAAATTCGTTCTTGTTATTTTAACTTAGTCGCCTTTCTTATAGACTGCAGCGGGGACTCTGTTAGCATCATATTGACGTTTTTGTTTTTCCTGGTGTAAGGGTTATTAAATCATTGTAATAAATATTGTAATTATTTCATGTAAATCTTATAATTTCTTAATATTAATTTACTGTAATAACGTTTTGCGATGTTAATTTAAAATAACGGTAACGTTATTAATAACGATATTTTGTGTAACTTTTAAAAATATCGCGCTGGCAACACTACGCCGGGCTCAGCTCGGTGGGGGTGGTGGCAGCGCGCGGGCATTCTTGTACACGGAGCGATATTGGACGGTCAACTTCAAGAAAATATATTGTTTCAATATAAGCTGTATTCTTACTCTAAAATACGGGAATAAAGGAGACATAGGTTAAACACTGGTGGTTTTATTAAACTTCAGAAGTGGGATGTACCTTCAAAATTTTACTTTTTTGTATCTTACGATAAATGACGAAGTGTTCTAAATAGTGCGTGAAAAAGTGCAGTGATTCGCGTTTAAAACATGCAGTGATATAATATTTATAACTAGCTTTTGCCCGCGACTTCGTCCGCGTGGAATCGTGACTTCTTTCTCCCGTTTTTTACACATTTACCACTATATCTTTGCTCCTATTGGTCGTAGCGTGATGTTATAAAGCCTATAGCCTTCCTCGATAACTGGACTATCCAACACAAAAAGAATTATTCAATTCGAATCAGTAGTTTCGGAGATTAGCGCGTTCAAACAAACAAACAAACAAACAAACTCTTCAGCTTTATAATATTAGTATAGAAGTATAGATATACTAGCGGTCGCCCGCGGCTCCGCCCGCGTGGATGTCGGTTACCGCTGCAAAAAGCCTACCCAGGAAAGACACGGTCAGCAAACAAATGATTCCCATATCAATTCACAGACACCGACACTAACTTCGACGAAGCAGTCACTATCCGCAGGCTGAACAGATTTTCTTTCTGTGGGTGTTAGTTGTTAAGTCCCGGAGTGCAACCCGTTGTTTTAGGATAGAAAACTTAAGCTATTATTGTAGAGCTTCTCTATACACAACATTTGACGTTACATTATTTTCTGGTAACAAAATATACTGATGCTCGGGAGCCCCGACCTCATGCGTAAAACATTCTTTTCGTAAATAAATTCCTACTAATTTGAATGTTTGGCCCAGGGATTTGTTTATCGTGAGTGCGAAAGAAATTTTTACTGAAAATCGAGCCGCGCGGGTACCTTACTCATAGATCTAAACTCCCCCTCCCACACGCTCACCGGGCCTTGGTAAAGCCTACTTCGCAACGGGCCGGCCGTGCAGCAGAAATCGTAATATGTATTTTAATTTCGCTATAACTTCAGAACCAAACGTCCAATTTTAATCATTTACAGACCAAATATTATTAATATTAACTGTACTTAGTGACGAAATATTTATTTTGATAAGGATTAATAGCATGAGTAAAATAAACGCGTTTTAATGTAGTCCAAAAAATAATCAAGATTTTTCAATAAAAAAAAATGGTTCTTGTGCCTCACCCGACATAGATAGGTATAGTATGTCGCGGACTTTTTTGTAGATATTTATAAGATCTACAATTACTTAGAACATTTATGGTTCTATCTTTAATAGTTTAGGCAGGGTACGCAAAATAAGTAACTGTTTTGGTTGATTTTTTACACCTTGTGTCCGAAAAACCCTAATATCTTACGGAACCCTATTTTTGTTCAAAATTAAATAGTTCTGTCACAGGCACATCATTTTTAAAATTCGAACATGATTTTATGAAAATATTATTGCATTCTTTTTTTGAAGATTTGACTATTATCTACACTTATCTATACTTCTATACTAATATTATAAAGCTGAAGAGTTTGTTTGTTTGTTTGTTTGTTTGTTTGTTTGTTTGTTTGTAA
This sequence comes from Pyrausta aurata, assembly GCA_963584085.1. Lineage (NCBI taxonomy): Eukaryota > Metazoa > Arthropoda > Insecta > Lepidoptera > Crambidae > Pyrausta > Pyrausta aurata. The sequence goes on along the minus strand of OY757262.1, from coordinate 8,057,740 downwards.
TGAATAGGCTCATAAACTACTGAACCGATTTTAAAAATTCTTTCACCATTCGAAAGCTACATTATCCACGAGTGATATAGGCTATATTTAATTTTGAACAAAAATAGGGTTCCGTAAGATATTAGGGATTTTCGGACACAAGGTGTAAAAAATCAACCAAAATAGTTAACTTATTTTGCGTACCCTGCCTAAAGTGTTATAGATAGAACCATAAAATGTTCTAAGTAATTGTAGATCTTATAAATATCTACAAAAAAGTCCGCGGCACACTATACCTACCTATGTCAAGTGAGGCACAATAACCATTTTTTTATTGAAAAATCTTGATATTTTTTTTGGATGACATTTAAACGCGTTTATTTTACTCATGCTATTAATCCTTATCAAAATAAATTATTTCATCACTAATTACAGTTAATGTAGATATTATTTGGTCTTTGAATGATTAAACTTGGACATTTTGTTCTGAAGTTACAGCGAAATTAAAATATTACGATTTCTGCTGCCCGGCCCGTTGCGAAGTAGGCGTTACCAAGGCCCTTAGAACTTAACTCCTCATCTACACTATAATATTATAAAGAGGAAAACTTTGTTTGTTTGTTTGTTTGTTTGTCTACATCTACATCTACACTAATCTACACTAATAATATTATAAAGAGGAAAACTTTGTTTGTTTGTTTGTTTGTTTGTTTGTTTGTTTGTTTGTTTGTTTGTTTGTTTGTAATGAATAGGCTCATAAACTACTGGACCGATTTTAAATATTCTTTCACCATTCGAAAGCTACATTATCCACGAGTGATATAGGCTTTATTTAATTTTGAACAAAAATAGGGTTCCGTAAGATATTAGGGATTTTCGGACACAAGGTGTAAAAAATCAACCAAAAAAGTTAACTTATTTTGCGTACCCTGCCTAAAGTGTTATAGATAGAACCATAAAATGTTCAAAGTAATTGTAGATCTTATAAATATCTACAAAAAAGTCCGCGACACACTATACCTACCTATGTCAAGTGAGGCACAATAACCATTTTTTTATTGAAAAATCTTGATATTTTTTTTGGATGACATTTAAACGCGTTTATTTTACTCATCTAATATTATAAAGAGGAAAACTTTGTTTGTTTGTTTGTTTGTTTGTTTGTAATGAATAGGCTCATAAACTACTGGACCGATTTTAAAAATTCTTTCACCATTCGAAAGCTACATTATCCACGAGTGATATAAGCTATAATTAATTTTGAACAAAAATAGGGTTCCATAAGATATTAGGGATTTTCGGACACAAGGTGTAAAAAATCAACCAAAAAAGTTAACTTATTTTGCGTACCCTGCCTAAAGTGTTATAGATAGAACCATAAAATGTTCTAAGTAATTGTAGATCTTATAAATATCTACAAAAAAGTCCGCGACACACTATACCTACCTATGTCAAGTGAGGCACAATAACCATTTTTTTATTGAAAAATCTTGATATTTTTTTTGGATGACATTTAAACGCGTTTATTTTACTCATGCTATTAATCCTTATCAAAATAAATTATTTCATCACTAATTACAGTTAATGTAGATATTATTTGGTCTTTGAATGATTAAAATTGGACATTTTGTTCTGAAGTTACAGCGAAATTAAAATATTACGATTTCTGCTGCCCGGCCCGTTGCGAAGTAGGCGTTACCAAGGCCCTTAGAACTTAACTCCTCAGATAATTTAAAGTAAATTATTCATTCAGATCGCACTCCAAAGACAGCACACAGAGGCAGATATATTGCTCCTACTGTAAACGAGGTAGCTGTTCTCTTGGTCGATGAAGACAAACGTCCCAGGGATATAGCCTTACACGGTAGAGACGGGCAGCTCAAAAGAGTTTCTGAGCTACATCGGTCCTATGATCCACTACAGTATCCTATAATGTGACAGGAGAAGACGGTTGTTATTTGACTTTCCCTCAGCAGGGTTCTGCGCGTAATAAAACTGTTTCGTGTATGCAATTTTATGCATTTAGATTAATGATTAGAACTAACTATTTTTATCCGTTACATTATTACAGAGACTTATTTAGTCAATATTGTGTTGACATGATGGCGAAAATGATATCGGAAAGATTAAATTATATTTGTCGGAATCAACAAAGACTGAGGGCTGATGACTACATTCATCTCAGAGATGCCTTAAATCATGATGCAAATGTTGACCCATCAAATATCGGTCAACATGTCATATTGCCATCGTCATGTAGGAATTGATTTACGAAAAGAATGTTTTACGCATAGGCAACTTTACGTTGCCCTATCACGGGTCGGGGCTCCCGAGCATCAGTATATTTTGTTACCAGAAAATAATATAACTTCAAATGTTGTGTATAGAGAAGCTCTACAATAAAAGCTTAAGTTTTCTATCCTAAAACAACGGGTTGCACTCCGGGACTTAACAACTAACATCCACAGAAAGAAAATCTGTTCAGCCTGCGGATAGTAACTGCTTCGTCGATGTTAGTGTCGGTGTCTGTGAATTGACCTGGGAATCATTTTGTTTGCTGACCGTGTCTTTCCTGGGTAGGCTTTTTGCAGCGGTAACCGACACCCACGCGGGCGGAGCTGCGGGCGACCGCTAGTTTTAAAATAAAAAACAATCATTTACCGCGCTTTTTCACGATGGAGAGGACGTTAAAATAAAACCGAATAGCTGTTTTAGCGTTGCATCGCTGTGGGCACACGCCTAGTACCATTTTCAAGTTGCTCAAAAAATTTAATATTACGCTTACATTTGTGTATCGTACTATTGATAGGTACAATGAAGTCTCCAGTGTTGAGGACAAGAAAAGAACTGGCCGGCCACGCTCCGCAAGAACACCAGCAGTGGTCAAAGCTATCAAGGCGCGCATAGCAAGAAATCCAGTCCGAAAACAGAAGTTGATGGCGTTGCAGATGGGTGTCAGTAGAAAAACAGTAAAAAAGGTTTTAAATGAAGACCTTTTTGTCTACGAGCATACAAAAAAAAAAGTGGGCACTTCCTAAATAATCGTCTAAAAGTAATAAGACTTAAAAGATCCCGAGAGTTGTTAAAGCGGTACGCGAAAAACCGACACCGTGATATCCTCTTTACGGACGAAAAAATTTTCGATATTGAAGAAAAATACAACAAACAAAATGATAGAGTAACGCTAAAAGCTCTGAAGAAGCAGCAAAAAAGGTTCCGCGGGTGCAACATGGCCATCATCCATCATCAGTGATGGTCTGGTTGGGAGTGTCCTATCCTATTACGGCCCAACTGAGGTTCATTTTTGTGAAAAAGGGGTCAAAACCAGTGCAAAAGTGTACCAAGAGACGGTTTTGGATAAGCTTGTCAAAGACCTGCCCAACACGCTATTTTCCGGACATCACTTCGTGTTCCAGCAGGACTCTGCGCCTGTACACAAAGCCAAGAGCACTCAATCCTGGTTTGAGCGTCAAAACATCGACTTCATTAGACACGAGGATTGGCCTTCCTCCAGCCCGGACCTTAATCCTTTGGACTACAAAATTTGGCAGGTCTTAGAGGAGATGGTCTGTAATAAACCCCATAAAAATTTGGAGAGCCTGAAGGCATCTTTACGAAAAGCAGTCGCTGAAATCGACTTGAATATGGTTCGTGCTGCGATAGATTGCTGGCCGCGGCGATTAAGGGCCTGTGTTCAAAATAAAGGAGGACATTTTGAATAACTTTAGGTTATTCTGATTTCGTAATACATGTACTTTAAATTGATATATAATTCATTAAAATCTAATTCGTACTTTTGTTATTATCCTTATTTTACATTATGACAAAACTTTGGGACCGACTGGGTAATTTCTTAATAATTATTTACTGTAATAACGTTTTGCAATGTTAATCTAAAATAACGGTAACGTTATTAATAACGATATTTTGTGTAACTTTTAAAAATATCGCGCTGGCAACACTACGCCGGGCTCAGCTCGGTGGGGGTGGTGGCAGCGCGCGGGCATTCTTGTACACGGAGCGATATTGGACGGTCTACTTCAAGAAAATATATTGTTTCAATATAAGCTGTATTCTTACTCTAAAATACGGGAATAAAGGAGACATAGGTTAAACACTGGTGGTTTTATTAAACTGGCTTGACTGTATATTGCGATCCACTTCTTGCCGAATTACTTGTAGATCTGCAGGTAAGTTTTCCTCACCAAGTTTGTTTAAAAGACTATCTTTAAGCTTAATGCCTAACAAAGGCTCTGATGCAGTCTTTTTAGTTGTGGAGTTAATTGTATTATTGATGCCCCATTGTACTTGTCCCAGTTGCATGTCCCAGTCGCGTTCGTCAGTATTAATATTTAACTTACTCATTGCTTGCAAGATCGTTTGGTTAAATCGCTCGGCTTGGCCGTTTGCACGGGGACATGCAACCGCGTTGAGTACGTGTTTAATGCCGTGAGTGTGGCAAAACTTTTGAAATGCTGTTGAAGTAAAAGACGTACCTCTGTCGGAAATAATCCTCGAGGGTAAACCAAAATCCCAGAATAAGTCTTGTAAAACTTTTAAAGTGTGTTTGGTTTTTGTACTTTTCACGGGTTTGGCAAACATATACTTTGTAAAGCCATCAACGATAGTAAAAATGTAGGCATTTCCTTTCTTGCTCTTTGTGAAAGGACCAAGGTGGTCGATATGTATGGTGTGAAAAGGAATGTCTACCTTTTGAATAGGATAAAGGTGACCGGTTTTCTGTTTAGCAGTATTATCTTTATTGTATGCGCACTGTTAACACGATTCAACATATTTTTTTACAAATCGCCGTAACTTTGGGAACCAGAAGTTGTCCTGAATTTTCTCAATTGTTTTTGTTATGCCCATATGACCTAAATCATCATGATTCGATCGACAAATTTGGAAACGTGCGCCACGGGGTACAACGAGGCACAATTTATCTCCTACCCTCCTATATAACTTACTGTCTTTGACAACAAAATGTTTTTTAATATCTTTAACCTCTTCATCGGTGCTTGGTTTTAGTATTTTCACAATTCGCGATATGTCCGGGTCTGCCATTTATAGAGATAAAAGCCAGTGTTCTTTTTTTATATTATAAACGGTAACGTTAGAGTCTGTGGTTGGTTCGCTAAGATTCGTGTTTCAGCTCAATGCGTCAACGTGAGCCATTTGAGTTCCCGGCCTGTATTCGATTTCGAAGGTGAATTCGCTAATTTGTAACCACCACCGCGCTATTCGTGGGACCAAGTCTCTTTTTATAAGGGTTGTCCTTAGTGCATGGCAGTCCGTCACAACCTTAAAGTGCATGCCTAGAAGATAAATACGAAACTTTCGCAAAGAGCAAACAATCGCGAGGGTTTCCAACTCGTAGGAGTGGAGGTGACGTTCTTCTGGTGTGGCTTGTCGACTGTAATAAGCTACGGGCTTCAGAATACGGGGGTTTTCCTGCCACTGTAACAAAATTCCTCCAACACCTAGAGAGCTGGCATCTGTATGGAGCTCCGTGTCGAGTTTGGGATCGTATAGTGACAAAATGGGGCGTTCTACAAGCTTGTCTTTCAGAAGATCAAACGCGTGACTTTCAACTTCACTCCAACAAAAGGGGACATCTTTTTTTAATAGATTTGTAAGAGGTGTACATCCGGGCAGCTGAGCCAGACGCCTAGAGAGATCTGGCCTATCTAGGCTCTTCCCCTTGCTCTTTCCCCCGGACCTCGATCAAGAGAAGTCGTGCCAAAGTGCTTTACTTAATTTAGAATTAAATATTTAAGTCCAAATTAGACAGTTTAAATCAAGTGAAAAATTAGGAGTTCATAGACCGGAGGCGATAGTTTGAGAGTAACAAGGACATACAAGTGTGTGAACGTGACGGCTATCGGTTTCTCACGCTGCCGTGTTCCTACCATCGGCGCACGCTACGCATACCCGTTGTGACGTATACAGCCCTGGTACCTGAATCGCATCGTCGCTAATTGAGCTCGCCTTCAGGAATAACGAAGCAATATCGCTAGCGTGCGTGAAACCTCCTGTGTGTTATTATTGCCTGGTATATTCTGTCAGAAAAAACAACATGCCCCTCAAGCGTACACCGCCCCCCGCGGCTGCGGCATCACCGGTGCGCAGTGAATCAGAGCCGGACTTGGCGGCTCCCGCTACGAGTCGTTACGACAATACGGGCATTACGCTTAGGCAGAAACGTCCCCGTGAAGAGACTACAATGAACGACCTCATGGACAACATGAAAACCACCCTTAAGGACTTCAAAGATGACCAGGATCGCAGGCTAGACTCAATACAAACCCTGATAACAGAGTACAGAGAGCAACAGGATAAAAGATTAGACTCCTTGCAGTATAAACTAGATGAAATTTGTAAACAAAACGAAGACATATACGTATCTATTGAGTTTCTATCTCAACAGAACTCTGAATTAAAGACCAAAGTAAACAAGATGGAAAGTGAACAGAAGGAAAACATTGCTTACGTTAGACTTCTGGAAGATAAAATTGACAGCCTGGAACGACAAAACAGATCAGCAAGCATTGAAATACGAAATATCCCGACACCCAAATCTGAAACCAAACAGGATCTCCTGAATATAATTCAAAAAGTTTCAACTACCCTGAAAGTTGAACTGTCTGCCTCAGATGTCACTGATATTTTCCGGGTCAACACTAAAGTCCCTACAAACAAACCTATAGTCTGCAACTTAAACAGTGTACTGCTGAAGGAGAGAATACTGAAAGGTCTAAAGGACTTCAACAATAGTCATAAGAGCAACAGACTAAGCACTGAACACATCCATATTCAAGGGACTAATCAGCCTATCTTTATCTCGGACAACCTAACACCAAAGATGAGAAGACTTTTCTTTCTTGCAAGAAACTTTGCTAGCTCCAATAATTACATGTTCTGCTGGGTGACACGTGGACAAATATATCTAAGAAGAAAGGAAGGGGTAAACACAATCCGGATTGTCTCTGAAGCGGACCTGCACAAACTAGGAAAAACCACGTGACTATTCTTGTATAAAATAAGTTATTTCTTTAATTTTATACACTACTTAATCTTTTTGTATAATATAAGAGTACTACTCTCACATAAACATAACCAAGATATAACTAATAATTATTACAGACACCTTAACAGACAATACACACCTTACACAATACATCTAATACAATCACTGAACAATTCATACACATCAAGCAACAAGTGCGTCCCTGTCCCATATAAATCATGTAGCCATCACACCCCATCCTTCAAAATATACCTGATAGCCCTAGGGCCCCGCTTTCCCTTAAACGCATTAATGATAATGACTATGATACCTCCACATGCATCCTTGAAAATTTAACCAGCCAGTAATGAATATTAATACAATTAACAATTTAACTGAAGAAATAGACCGTTTTCCTAAATTCGATTCCTATTATTGCTCATTCATGAGGACATGAATGTTCCACCTATTTAGACCCTAGTATCGAAATGTTAAAGATTTTTCATGTGAATATTCGTAGCATTAATAAGAACTTTGATGAAGTTTTAGTATTCTTATCGAGAATAAATACTGAACCAGACGTCATTATTTTAACCGAATCTTGGTTAAGTAAAGTTGATAATCTACCTGTGATCCAAGGTTACAAATCGTATAGATCTGATGCTCAAAACCAAAATGATGGCGTTTCTGCCTATATAAAACTTGGCTTAGACTGTGATGTAGCTGTTGCCGATTTATGTGACTCCAGTGGTCTACTACTCAAGATCAATAAGACGACTGCAGTGCTAGCTATTTATCGCTCTCCTTCCAACAAAAATGTTGCTAACTTCTTGAATTCTTTAAATGACACACTACTAACCTTAGATAAATTTGAAACAACTGCAATTTTAGGCGACATAAATATAAATATTCTGTCCGAGGAGCATGAACCAAAACCAGAACCCTATATTAATCTTCTAGCATCACACGGACTTTTGCCAGCACACTCTTTTGTCACCCGTAAAGATAGATGTTTGGACCATGTCATGTCTCGCAGTAGTAAGAGGATAGTTACCCTTGTTTTTGACTCGAGATTTACTGACCATGCTCCTATCCTCACTTGTATTGACCAAAGTAAACCTATGAAACAAATTAAGTTTACTTCGCATGTAAATTTTCAAAATGCTGTAAATGAAGTATTAATCACAGATTTCTCTGATGTTTTAAACACGACTGATGCGAATACTGCCACTAATATCCTGGTGTCTAAAATCTCTAATAGTATAGAAAAAAACACAGAAATTACTAAAGTTCAACGTAGAAAGCAAATAATAAAACCATGGATCACTCCTGGTCTCTTGCGATGTATACGAAATCGTGATCGATTACATATGAAAACCAGAAATGACCCCAATAACTACATACTGAAAATAACCTACACTAGGTATCGCAATTTTTGTAATAAGCTATTAAAAAAAATAAAACGCATTCATGAACAAAACGAATTACAAAAAGCGAAGAGTAATCCCAAGGCTACCTGGAAAGCTATTAAATTTATTACAAACCTTCAAAATCGGCCTCCTCCACCTGAGGAGCTACTCACCATCTCTAACGAACCTAAATCTTCATTGAACCGCGTTAATGACTACTTTAGCAGTGTCGGGTCTGATCTTGCATCTAAAATTCTATGTAGACAAAATCTAAGTAAATCTACTAATCAGTCGCATATGAGGGACAGTAATCCTGTTGGAACTCTATGGTCTTACTCGAAACAGATGAAGAGGAGGTCACTAGTGTTATTATGAGTCTTCGATCGGATAGTGCCGTAGGTTACGATGGTATCTCATCCACCATTCTAAAGGCAGCGTGTAATATTCTTGCACCTTTGATCACTTATATTTGCAACCTTAGTATATCCACTGGCGTTTTCCCCGTTGCATTCAAAAAAGCTCTGGTACACCCTATCCACAAAGGCGGTTCTAAGGTAGACCTTAGTAACTACAGACCTATCTCTGTCCTCACGTCTATGTCAAAGGTCTTAGAAAAGATACTTAATAAGAGATTACTAAACTATCTTCATAGATTTGACATATTGGCAGAAAATCAGTATGGTTTCAGAGCTGGCATGTCAACCGAAGATGGAGTCATGGAACTGACTGAGTCTATAGCTAAAAATATTGACAATAAAGCTAAAGTAATAGGAACGTTCCTTGACCTCTCAAAAGCCTTTGACACTGTTTCTGTTCCAATATTGATTAGCAAGATGGAGCAAATTGGTATACGTGGAACAGCTTTAGATGTTTTTTGTGACTATCTCATTGGACGAGAACAATGTGTGAAACTTGCAAACTATACCAGTGATTACCGCCCTTTAAGCTATGGCGTCCCGCAGGGTAGTGTCCTCGGACCAACTTTGTTTTTAATATATATTAATAGTCTATGTCAAACAAATCTACCAAATTGCAAAATTATAACATATGCTGATGACACGGTTCTGCTTGTACATGGAGACACATGGGAAAATGCTCGAATTTTGACTGAACATGCGTTGGGAAATGTCGCTAAATGGCTAGAATCTAACCTACTTACTCTTAACGTAAGTAAAACTAAATTTATTACCTTTTCTGCTGCTATAACTTCACAGCCGAGCGAACATTTCAAGGTGAAAATGCACACATGTGATGAACAGAACCACGACCAAACTTGTGACTGCTTTTCTTTGACTCGTGTCGGTGACATTAAATATCTTGGTGTTCACATTGATAGTACGCTTAAATGGAACATCCATATAGAGAACTTGACAAAACGATTACGCAAAGTAATGCCAATTTTAAGAAAACTCAGAAACTCGGCTGACATAAACACCCTCAGGATGGTGTATTACGCCCTAGCACAGTCCATTGTATCTTACTGCATCCCAGCTTGGGGTGGTGCAAGTGTAACGCACCTTCTCCGACTTGAAAGAGCGCAGAGGGCTGTGTTAAAAGTCATGACCAAAAAACCCTATCGTTATCCGACTGTTCAATTGTATGCCGATTGCGAAGTCCTCTCAGTCAGGCAGTTATATGTGCTTCAACTAATACTACGCAAACATTCCTTCCTTCCCTTGGATGTGACCCTTTTGAAACGCCGCATGAGACATAAAGTATGTCGTAGTGTACCCCATAGAACGGCTCTAGCAGGCAGTCAATACTATGTTCGTAGTTGCTATATGTACAACAAATTAAATAAAATTCTAAATATCTACACCTATCCACTCACGAGGGTAAAACTTGTCCTAAAAACCTGGTTACAAAAACTTACTTATCTAGAAACAGAGGACCTTCTGAAGGCCGCATAGGGACTAAAATGGTGTATATTACTCCCTCACAAACACACACGCATACACTTACACACACACTAACACACACACACACACACACACACACACACACACACACACACACACACACACACACACACACACAAAAGTAGTACTTACCTTTACTTCAACTGTTTAATTATTATTATTATTTTTTTTTTTTTCTGTTTTACCTTTGATTATGTTAAGCATTAATGCTCACTTCATAATATCAGTTACTGTATCAATATGCGGAAGAGTTGACGTCTGTCACACAGTTTCTTTGTAAACTAGTATAGGGGGCATTTCACATGAAGCGGGCAGCGAAAAAAGGGTCAGATCTCCGATTTCAGTCATATTCCCGTATGTTATACCTGTACATGCTCTCGGCACAGATACGAAATATTTTTGCATTTTCAAGCTTAGTTTTCAAAATATAGGTCTTTGAAGTTTTCAGAAATCGCGAGATATGCTCTACTTCAAATGCCATTATCAGTTAAAAAACGATAATTTTAAAAAAAAAATATTAGTAAATTGAAAACTACATTTTTAACCTTATTTTCCTCATTATTTGAATTCTGATTGTTTTTTATAAAATTGGTAAAAAAATTCAAAAATTTTTTTTTTTTTAGTTTTTTACGAAGTTCGCATTTTTTTATATTTTTTTTAGATCATGTAAAACATTGCTTATTTTATGCTGAAACTTCATGCCAAGTTCCATAGTGGGCCGCGCAGTCGTTTAGGAGCTACATGTATTATAATGCCGAAGCGCGGCAATGGACCCCTTCTAGCGCCTAGTCAGTAAGCGCAGCTTACTGAAAAGGTATCTAAATAATAAGTAAATAACACTGTTGCTGCGCTTTCATTGCTTTTATAATGGCAGGTCACAAACACGAAATTATGAATTAATGTTTTATTTACAATATTATCAATTTTATGTGCTCTTAAGTTACCTAATTTGTTTTATTATGGACATATTTTGTATTTTATTTAGATTATGTATGTATAATACTTTTTGTAATTATTATCGTCACACTCTTTCTTTTGTCTCTTTGTCACTTCCTTCGCGCGCCGCCTGTATATCTCTGTATAGACCTATGCTATGGTTGACTGGTAGAGAATGCTTTTCGCATTAAGTTCGCCATAATATGTACCTTTTGTTTATGCATGAAGTGTTTTAAATAAATAAAAATAAATAAATGTATGTTAGTTTGTAAGGTATTTATTATTGGGTCTGTATTTCATTAACTGTTGCCTGAAATAAATTATTATTAATCTAAATTATTATAGTATAGTGGTTGGAACGAAAGGATTATATTGTTGGAGCTAGTCACGGATATAACAGATTCAAAGCGACTATTAAGCAAGTATTCTACATATTTTGATCAGTTTTAAAAATCTAATCGCCCAATCGTATGAATGATTGGTCTGAAGTGTTATTGCATCATAAGTACTGCAATTATATTTTTTAAGAATGACGAAATTGAGCAAAATAGAATAACATATCGAGAGTCACTTTGAATTTGCAAAAGCCTTACCTAGAACCAATAAATAATACTATGCTTTCGTTCAATTCACTGTCACTTTA
>OY757262.1:7955648-8045648 GCA_963584085.1 Pyrausta aurata | reverse complement strand
AAGCGCTTGCAAAATTCAACAGGCCTGTTAATGTGACGGTGGCCGAGTGGTATAGGCATACGCCCGGATTGCGTAAGACACGGGGTTCAATTCCTCGTCTGTCACAGGTTCACAGTTGTCTTTTTACAAGTGCAATTTATATTATTAAGTTTGTATGGTGACAAAACACTATAAAAACAAAAATAAAAACTATAAATTGGCTTTCATCATCTTAACTGATTGTTAAAATATTTGTAAAAATATTTTCCTTCAGATATTGTAAGAGCAATCTCACAACATTGATGATGTCACGCAGCCAACGCGTTAAGAAGCGCTTGCAAAATTCAACAGGCCTGTTAATGTGACGGTGGCTGAGTGGTATAGGCATACGCCCGGATTGCGTAAGACACGGGGTTCAATTCCTCGTCTGTCACAGGTTCACAGTTGTCTTTTTACAAGTGCAATTTATATTATTAAGTTTGTATGGTGACAAAACACTATAAAAACAAAAATAAAAACTATAAATTGGCTTTCATCATCTTAACTGATTGTTAAAATATTTGTAAAAATATTTTCCTTCAGATATTGTGAGAGCAATCTCACAACATTGATGATGTCACGCAGCCAACGCGTTAAGAAGCGCTTGCAAAATTCAACAGGCCTGTTAATGTGACGGTGGCCGAGTGGTATAGGCATACGCCCGGATCGCGTAAGACACGGGGTTCAATTCCTCGTCTGTCACAGGTTCACAGTTGTCTTTTTACAAGTGCAATTTATATTATTAAGTTTGTATGGTGACAAAACACTATAAAAACAAAAATAAAAACTATAAATTGGCTTTCATCATCTTAACTGATTGTTAAAATATTTGTAAAAATATTTTCCTTCAGATATTGTGAGAGCAATCTCACAACATTGATGATGTCACGCAGCCAACGCGTTAAGAAGCGCTTGCAAAATTCAACAGGCCTGTTAATGTGACGGTGGCCGAGTGGTATAGGCATACGCCCGGATCGCGTAAGACACGGGGTTCAATTCCTCGTCTGTCACAGGTTCACAGTTGTCTTTTTACAAGTGCAATTTATATTATTAAGTTTGTATGGTGACAAAACACTATAAAAACAAAAATAAAAACTATAACATAAAAGTCTTTTATACCTATATAAAACACTCATACGAAGCGTTCTTGAATTTAGCTGTGTTGTGTGGTCGCCTTATTACAGGGTGCATGTGGAGAAATTAGAGAGAATCCAGAACAGGTACATTCGATTACTTTGTTACAGACATGGCTATCGAAGGAGATGTGACAGTCATATTGAAAGACTGGTCAGATTTAATTTACAATCACTGGAATCGCGACGCCATTATTTCGATCTAGTGAACTTGCATAAGATTATCAACTCTCATGTCGACTCTTCAACATTGCTCTCACTTATTAACTTTAACACCTTTTTCAGATGCCGTAACCCAAAACCATTTGCAATTGATGTCTATATTAACAACATTTCCCATTATAATCCAATTGACAGGATGTGTCGAATCTACAACGAGCTTGTATTAACTAATAAGGAGGTTGATATATACCACATGAGTTTACATCAATTTAAAAAAAAGATTCTAGATTGGATTGGCAAAGATAAAGACTTGTAATTAACTTGTGTGTGTATTCTTGTAGTCTTGTTGTTGTGGTTTTTTTTATTTTATTATTATTATTCCTATAAACATATCTCTTCCCATCTTTAGTCTATTTAGTCTTACATACTCTTTTTTTATTCGTCACCTGACACCAGCTTTCGATCCGCATTATGATGTTATGAAACTTATTGTTCAACATAATTTATTATTTTCCACTCATACCTACATTATATTTGATACTCTGTGTATGCATGTTAAGTTTTACGGTCTAGAACTTATCATTCGGTAACATTATTTTAACCCTTTAATGCCTGTAAAATGTTTTGTGTACCAAAAAAAGTCGTATTTTGTCGTGTATTGACTGATTCGTTATTGTGATAAGTCATGAAGATCATTTTTGAACGTTGCATTGATTTTTAATTTAAAAAACTTGTAAAAAAGCTGTTCTCGATAATATAAACATGAAACAAAAAAAGAAAGATCACTCGGAAAATTGGACAAAAGATGAAAAGGTAAATCAAATGGATAATAATAACTACTACATAGTCGCCGTATGTGGGGTTTGGAAACCTGATAGCATTGTAATTATATTTGGTTCTGAAATTTACGCGAATACTCATTGTAATTGTTTATTTTATTTCAGGATATCCATACAGCATAAGGAAAGTTCGAAAGACGTGGTAGAAAACAGAAACACGGATACCAACACAAACCGTCATAAAGTGGCTGAGTGGAATTTGATTTTACAAAAGTACTTACGTCTAAAATAGTGTCTAATGTCTATAAAGTACCGGGGCGCGAACTTGTTTTGTTTGTTTGTTGATTAAGTCTAATAAATCAATTGTTGTGAAATCAATCATCCATAATATTTTCTATAGGAAAGCACGAATTTGATTTAACGCGAAACGAAAGTCAAGTTGTCAAATGTCAATCTGTCTATTTTTTGAGGTTAAACACAACATAAAATAGGGGGGAGGGTGTATAACTGAAATAAATAATAAATAAATAAATAAATAGTTTATTTTCTCACCATACTTATACATAGGTACATAGTTTGATTAACACAAAAACAAAAATATGTAAGGTATGGTGGATTGATACCTAAACTAGGATGTTTCCTGTATCTTAGGTTATCAACCCTCCACCCCATCAAATGTAGGCACTTCTTAGTGCTTAAATCTAAAGGCTCCTAATACAATTTAGATCACAATATAAACCAGACACACATATTTTTTTTTTTCAAATAAAGAGGGTAGTTTGCAAATTACAAGTCAACTGCATTCATAAAAGTACAACAATTTTGCTAGGTGATTGAGTGTGTGGTACAAGTGACAAGCTATTAAGTGATTTTATATTTAATAGATTTTACCAGAGGTGACAAAATATTTCCAACTAAACAAGCTAGGAATTATCAATATTCATATTCATATAAATGTATACATAAGATTATTTTTGTTTATGTCTATTTATTTATGTTTACCTATTTGTTTGTAAGAATTTCAATAAATGATAGTATGTGTTTCTGTGTGAGGAGATTTATTACAATTACGATGTAGTGATTTCATATGTGTAGTAGTCAAGTGTATAAGATGTGTAGTGTATTTATGTTCATATGTGTGTACTGAACTAGATATTAATTTTGAGGGTATTTTCTGTTTCGATGTATCCAAATCCTGTTAAGTTCTTTTTCATCAATAATTTAAGACGTGTTCTATTTAAATTAATAATTTTGAGTAAGTCATTGAAGTTTCTATATAAAAAGGGTCCGCTAAAAGATACTTGACGTCGTGCAAAAATTGTATTGACCATAGGCACAAAGGTACGAATCCTTCTTTTGTGTTGGGGCAATTTCGTTGGAACAATGGTTCGATGATGGCGAAGAACTGAATGCAGTATAAATAATTGTCTAACCGTTAGTAGGTTGGCCTCCTCATACAGTATGTCCGTCGGGTGGTCCCTCGGTTTACCAAGCATAACTTTGATAACAGCTCGTTGAGCTCTCTCAATATCTAGAAGATTAGTTACAGCTGCTCCACCCCAAACGGGTATGCAGTACGTTAAGAGGGATTGGCCAAGTGCAAGATAAATCTTTTTGATAAGATCTGTGTCAGCAGATTCTCTAAGGCTTTTAAAGATATACAAGAGCTTGCGAAGCCTTTTACTGAGTGCTGTAATGTGAGGTTGCCAACTTAGGTTCTTGTCAATTACAATTCCTAAATATTTGTGGACATCAGTTTGTATAAGATTGGAGCAAGAACATGTCGTGTTCAAGTCGTTATAACTTGTACAGTTGGGAGTATGGGCCTTTATTTTGAAGTCATCTGGTGGTTTCGTAGCTTCGGTGATTCTAAAGCAGATATACTTTGTTTTAAGAACGTTGAGAGTCAGAAGGTTGTTATCAAGCCATTTCATGATTTTCATTAAACCAATTTCAGTCGCTTTCTTAACATGCAACCACGTTTTTCCTCTAAAAATGAGAGCCGTGTCGTCCGCAAACATAGGCCAGAAAAAGTGTCGGACCAAGAGTACTTCCCTGTGGTATACCGTAGGTAACGGGAAAGCTGGAGCTTAGCACATCAGACACTTTGACGACTTGGCTTCTATTTGAAAGGTAGTCACGAAACCACTTAAGCGCTTTTCCTCGTATTCCCAGATCCTCTAATTTGAGCAGCAGTAATGGGATAGATACAGTGTCAAATGCTTTTTTGAGATCAATAAACACAGCTATGCATTTGTCACCTTGGTCTAAAGCACTCGTTACTGTTTGTGCAAGGTTGGCTACCGCGTCCTCCGTATTCCTGCCGGAGCGAAACCCGTATTGGTTATCGGCTAACAGTTGCTTTTTTTCCAAGAAGCTAGTTGGACGAATGTTAATAACCTTTTCAATAATCTTGCTGATTGTGCTGAGCAGTAAAATCGGTCGATAGTTCGACCGCATCTTCGCCTCCACCCTTGTAAATTGGAACTACTACAGCTTTCTTGAAAATAGACGGAAAAACTCCAGCAGAAATACTTAAATTGCAAAGGTGAGCCAACATTGCACATAAGGTGGCGTGAGAATTTTCGATAACAGAGCTAGTGATACAGTCCACACCCGGTGCGCTACGAGTTCTGAGGTTAAGAATAATTTTGTCTACTTCCATTGAGTCCGTAGGGAACAAGCAAAGAGAATCTACACTTTTTTTAGGAGATGCAATAATTTTTGATAACTGCGCCTCGTCAGTTTTTAACTTTATCATGATATCTGTGGCAAGCTCTTTACCAATAGATGTAAAAAATGAATTTACTTCATCAAGAGATTTTTCTGGAGTTGATAGATTATTTAATAAAGAAGTAGCTTTCGGACTCTTATTTTTAATATTACATAATTCTTTAACTGTGTCTCAAGTTCCTTTATTATTTTTATAGTTCTGGCTGAATTTGTTTTTGTAATAGTTAATTTTAAGTGATTTTGATATTTGATTACAAGTGTTACGGTATTTTATATATATTTCCTTAGCAGTGGCATCCTCAGAATTCTTTTTTACAAGTAGGTGTAGGCGATTCCTTTTTTGAAAGCATTTAACAAGACCTATTGTAATCCAGGGCTTAATAGGTCTTTTTCTTTTAGTGAAAGTAATAGTGGTCGTATGTGATGCAATTAAATTTTGTAGTGTTTCGATTAATAATTTCGCGGCTTGGTCGGGGTCGCCAGTAGCTAAGTAAGGATTCCAATCATGAGTTTTAATTGCGTTCTGTAAAGATTCGTGATTAATTTTAGTTCTGGTCAGGGAAGTAGTGAGAGCTGTTTTTTGAACGTGAGTTCTAGAAATCGTCAACAGGAGTGGATAATGGTCTGTGATATCAGATACGAGTACATAGCTTTGAAATTGCTCCATTAATTTGCACATAATATGGTCTAAGCAGGTACGTCCATGTGTAGGCATATCAATAGTGTTTTGAAAGCCATGCAAACCTAGTATGTCAAGATAATCTTTAACGTGAGAATTGTGGGTATCCAAAGTATCAATATTTATATCGCCCGTTAGTACAACGTTTCGGGATCTAACGGTGTGTAAGGCTGCATCTAATGATTCCAGAAAGACACTTGGATTTTTAAATGTGTAAGGGCGGTAGATTCCAAAGACAGTCAGATCATCTATTTTGGCGGTCAAACAGTTTGCTTGTTCCAAGTCGATTTCTTGGACAACAGCTGACAAAGCACTATTAATATACATTATAACACCATCGTTTTGATTATAGCTTTTTTTAGTAAAATAAAGGGAGTAGCCATCTAGTAAAGGGGGTATAGAGTCTTCATCACACCAGCACTCAGACAAAACTATAATGTGGATGTTTGTTTTTAACCTAGTGAGATATATTAAAAAACTGACAAAATTTTTGTTGACACTCCTGATGTTCATAGAAATAATGTTGAATTTATTTTCACTGTTTAGAGAAAAGTTGTCTAAATTGAGGTTATCAGGGTCTTCTATATACGTACAAGAAGGGGTACAGGTTTTTTCTATTTCCTCAAATAACTCTACATTATTCATATTTAAAACAGATTGATAGAAGTAGAACGTTAAAATAGCAGTGTTCAAAAAATAAAATGCAAAAAGGAAGCAATATCTTGTCACAGTTTGAACTAAGTTGTGTATAGTTGTGTATGGCTGTTGTGTGATTATCATAGTGTACATGAGATGTATGTTTTGAGCAAGTGAATCCCCGATAAGTGTTTGTAGGTTTGTGTACTGCGTTGTTTTTAAATAGGTAAACATTACCAGAACTTGTATTATTTAAAACATGCAGATATTTTTTTCGGTGGTGGTTAAAACTAAACATGTTACTAGTCATTTGTTTCTCAGTATTTGAAGTTGGGCTTCATTTTTTATCAGTATATAAGGCTCACCTTGCCTCTTCCGCAAGTATACTAGGCCATTTGAGGTCCAACAGAAATCATACTCCATGGCCTTGCGGAACTCGCGAGCGAGATAGAATAGTCGTGCTGCTCGCGGTGTGAGATGTTCGTAGAGATATATCTCAGCTTTTGGTCCGTCCAGGCCCAAATGTGACGAATTCAGTTGCTCTGTCCTGAATCGGATGGAATTGAGTTTGTGATTTTTGCTGCAGTAAGAATATTTCCTTTCTGGATTGTTGAGGAGAACTCTGCTACAATGGCCGATGTTTTTTGATCGGGTTTGGACGGCATACGATAAACGTCACGCAATTCGCTGTGTTCAACCTTGATACCAAGGGTGGTGGATAGTTTATTTACCATGTCAAATAATTTTTCATCTCTCCTGTTCGGAAAATAGCACTTTCCTGTGAAGATAGCCAGGTGGAAAATAGCTCTTCCATCCCTAGGGTGGAAAGTAATTTAGTTTTAATTGGCATGGTATAGAGTCAAGGCATGCAGTCAAAGCTTGGGTCAAAGATAATTGAGTCACATTATATTATAAAAATAATAAACATTTTTGCTTAGCTATACACCGAAAAACATGTTTATTAATATGATCGTTGCTATAAAAATATACAATTGATTCAATCTATAATTAAAATAGACAATAATTACTAATCTTTTAAGAATTTTACTAATCTGTGATTAAAATATTCGGCTTCCCGCCATAATACCAAGATGACACTTTTTTTATTTTATATTGTCAATGTCATTTTTTTCTTTTTGAACTAGAGTTGTAGAGTGCTTAATTTTTTAAATTTTGACAATTATTATGTGTGGGGAAAATTCGATCGATATTTTTTATAAGGATTTCAATTATCTCGTATCGTCTGCTTTTTCGTACTGTTTTCATGTATTCGTGTCGTTTCGTTATTCTTTCTTAACATGTTAGATGTTTGTAGAACTGTAAATCAACTGTCTTTTTGTGCAAAAACTTGAGTTTTCCTTTCTCGCTGTACTACATAATACCTCACAATGACATCTACAACCACTATTGTAAATGTAATGTTTTTCCTCACAGTCGAAATGAAAAATAGTATGTTTAACTCGGGTGAAAGCACCATTTCACTCTCGAATTATTGGCGCTCTCACTTCGTTCGAGCGCCAGAAACATCTCGAGTGAAATGGATCGCTTTCTCCCCTTGTATAACAATCTACTATTTCTTTTGTTTCTCCGCTTTGTTTCGGTATATTTCGGATTTGGATGCTGGTTTTGCGAGTAAGCCTTTCAATATTTTCGCATTTATCCTCCATGATTGTCATTTGTGATGCAATTTGCTTCCGCTGTTCCTCCAGATCTTTTATTGTGAGTTGAACCTCGTCTAATTTCGCAGAAGCAAATTCTATAGATTTTTCAATAACAAGGTGTTCCTTGTGCGTGGTATCGTTTTGGATTTTGATTTCTGAAATATACCTTTCAAGTACATCCAAACGCGAATTTTGTTGAGTCTGTAGTTCACAAAACATTTCACGCAGTTCTTCTCTTATAATTGACCTTATATCATTAGGTTCTAAGCACGCACTAGTCGCTTCGTCAGACACCCGCCTGCGTTTATGGTCCCTTTGGGTAATGTGTTGAATTTCTTCTAATGGTGCGGGACAAGGATCTACCTTGTGTACATCTGTGTCCGACATACTGTGAGTTTTGTTCAGAGGTCGTGAGCGTGGAAGGTTGGGCATTGTTTTTGCGATGTGCTTTTCTCACGCTTTCAGCTTTGAGTTGGACCACACACCGATATGTGACGTCGTAAACTTGTTACTCACGCGCTGCACAATGTTGCGCACTCGCAGGGCTGTTGCTATCTCTTTCTGTTGTAAGCACTTTAAAATATTAAATGACACGAGTCCACACGTCTTATCGCTTTCGCGGTCCGGGGAGGAGAGGACTGTAACAGTCTTACTACAAATCATCCGTTAAACTGGTTTTAAGTCATGTTTAGTTAAAAACTGTTTTAAATTTAAAAAGGGTTTAGAACAGTGTTTAACATTTTGTACCACAAATAGGTATTCGGGCAGTGTTTAGCTAAACACCAGTTTTAGATACAAACATTCATTCATTCACTCAGTTCATTCATTACATTTCCTAGTACGCAGGTTGCATTCAACACACTTCAGGGTAAATGAACAAAAGCTTCTTGAAATGATGGTTGAATAGTAACAAAACCCAAATCTTTAAAAAAAGTTGTAATGACAGAAGAATGAAAAGAATCTGATTTGTTTTGACTTTTTTTGTTTTGTTTTCAATTCATTTGTAAAAAGTAGTATTTTGTTGTGTATTGACTGATTTGTTTTCAACATGAATCAAAAAAAGAAAGATCGCTCGGACAATTGGACAAAAGACGAAAAGGTAAATCAAATGGATAATAATAACTACTACATAGTCGCCGTATGTGGGGTTTGGAAACGTGATAGCATTGTAATTGTTAATTTTTTTTCAGGATATCCATAAACAGCTTATAGAAAGTTCGAAAGACGTGGTAGAAAACAGAAACACGGATACCAACACAAACCGTCATAAAGTTGCTGAGTGAATTTGATTTTACAAAACTATGTCTTAAATAGTGTCTAATGTCTATAAAATTTTGTTTGTTTGTTGATTAAGTCCAATAAATCAATTGTTGTGAAATCAATCATCCATAATATTTTCTATAGGAAAGCACGAATTTAAGTTACCGCAAAACGAAGATCAAGTTGTCAAATGTCAATCTGTCTTTTTTTTGAGGTTAAACACAAGATAAAATAGGGGGAGGGTGTTTAACTAAAACACTGTTTAAATGAGTGTTTTAGCGCCAAAAACTGATTTGTGGTAAGGATTTTCTTAAAATCTTGTTAAACAGTGCCTAAAACTTTGTTTTAGTGATTTGTGGTAAGGCTGTTAATATTCTAAAATTTTGTTCCTTGCATCTTCATGCTCTGACGTCCAGTTCCACTTGGCATTATTTCGTGTAAGATTGTAAAGGGGTATCATTGTGAGTGAAAAAATTTGGAATGAATTTGCGAAAATATCCTGCAAGGCCACAAAATTGACGCACTTACTTTTGTGTCGTTGGAATAGGGGAGTTTAAAAGTGCTCTAATTTTACCAGTGTTTGGTTTGACTTGCCCATTAGACACAACTCTACCTAAATACTCAATTTCAGTTTGAAGGAATGTACATTTTTTTATATTCAGTGAAAATCCTGTCTTTTGCAAAGTGTCTAGAACTTGCTGTAAGCGATCTAGGCCCTGTTCCGGGGTCTCAGAATAAATAAAAACGTCATCTATATAAATAAGTACAAAGTCATCAATAAATGTGATGGGCGTTGGGAGCGATATAAATGATACGACTGACTGCGATCTAAGAGCCTGTTTATTAATAAATCTGATACTTATATACAGTAGAAGGAAGTGAGTGTGCGTGTAAATATATGTAGGTGACGCGCACACTACACCTCCCCCGTAAGTACAGTAAAAAAAATGTATTACATTGTACCAATGACATTTTCTTTAAAAAAAAATGATTTGAATTTTAGATTGTTAGTAATAAATAACAAATCATACAATAATTTAACAAGCGAATATAATTAAATCTAATCTATACTTATCTCATAATTGGGCAACTACTTAACACCACTTTAAAATTATTCTGACGTCGCGGGATAGGGTAAACCTATAAATGCTATATTTATTTTTAACATTCATTAAAGACAAATTCATCTAACTACAAAAAAAGTGAAATATTTTTAAGATATATTTGGAAAAAGTTTTGATAAAAATTATGATTGAATTGATATAAGCGGTGCCAAGTAGCCAGAACAACAAAATCGTATTCTATTTAAAATAATGTATATAATATTTTATGCAATAATATTTTTTCTCCTTAAAAGCTAAACGTGTTGTTGACGACGACTGAAATACTTTTAATGAAAAAAATCTAAAATCAACTGTATCAACCTAAGTAAAAACCTTTTTATAAAATTAATAGTGTTCGTATTTCAAAAAGTCACTTCCGGGAATATCACATAACTTGTACTTACATTCTTCTGTCAAATCCATTTGTGTCGTATTTAGTTATCATAACCAAGATATAACATAATCTCATGTGGTGACCAACCACAGTCTCGTCTTAAAGTTAGTAGATATCTACATAATATACAAGTCCTAAGTCATGCATGACAAATAATATCATTATTTTTCACATAATATTATTTTTATTTATAGTCAACTATTTATAGTCATGGTACTTTTATAACGTGTGTGCACACTTTATTATAATAAATTATTTATTTGGTACATTTTATTAATTTAATAATTGCTATGCATAGCTTTATTTATACTAGGGGCATGTTTTAAGATACATCGATCTCCAAATATTTTCACAGAGAGAAGCTCGTCTACACCATGATCAAATAAAGGATCTGACACCCTGAATTGTACCTTGTACCTTTTTTTTTAATTTAACATTTAACTTTAGGGACAATTTTAAGACTTCATTAATGTCTCCAACTATTCTCACAGAGATAACTCGTATGCACCATGATCGAATGAAGGATGATTCCCCTAATTTTGTACCATTTACAATAATATTTATTATTTCATTTATCTCATTATTCTTTCTATATCCAACAAAAACTTTACAATGAAACAAGCCTATGCAATCAATACATTAGAATACATTACAACTATTGGGTGATCAGTCCAAATCGTTAAAAATGATCCTATGCAAGAATGCATGCCTATCTTTAACTATCATAAACAAAACAATACCATACTTTATTTTAACTTTATCTATATCCATTTCAAAACAAAGCCTATCTTGAAACAACAAACCTTTTACGTATCCTTCGTCATTTAAATATTACAAACATTTTCATTCCAAAACCTACAATTTGCAATACTCACAATTTTTTTTTCTTTATATATCACCATTATTTTCTCTTTCATCTTTCTTATTTTTCACTAGCTCATAGCTATTACTTAATCTCTTATCATTGTCTTATCCATGTAATATTTACTTTAAAATAATACAAAATGCAACTCCGTGTCATATTATTAAATCTCTAGAAAAATCCTGTATAAGCTATCCTGTAAGTTAATCGTAGCATAATAAAACAAAATAAAATTGATTGCACATAATCTTTCAAAAATTATGACATTCAATTAAAATTACATTAGACTATTTTATTTAGCCAATCTTGTACACTGACCCAAAAATACTAGTAATCATCTCGTATGTGTATAATGTATCTACTCGATCAGTTACCAAGCCAAGTGATATGTTACTTACACCTTTGCTAAATATTTCTTATCATATAATCAATCGTTAATTACAAGTCTTTATGTATGTTCCTATCAATTTTGTTACGAACATTAAGCAGTAACCTTATAATGAAATTAATATCAAATGTAAAAAAAAGAGATTTACGTGCGTGTAGTTTACTTAAGTAATAAACGAAATTAAATGATCAAAACCACTCAACAACCCAAATTAATGTGTTGGTCCATAAGAGACTATATTTAGCGATGCTATCTAGGTGGTCCTAACCGATCCTAATATGTCGTTGAATCTTATTGCATATGAAATCCAAAGACTGTTTGCTAGAAATGTAATAAGATCCTCACCTACCGTGGCGAAGTATTGCGTCAATTAGCTAGAAAATGTAGAGCGATGAACTGATGACGCTTCAACACGTGTGGTAGTCAAATTTCGCGTTCTGTCCTAAATTATGATAATAGCAATCCATATTTTATAAATGTAAGTAAATGTAAGTAATATAAAAGTATAAGTTATTAACCGACTTCAAAAATGAAGGTTATAAAATCTGATAAATTTTGTTAATTTCAAATAACGATAACATATTATACCTGTTGTATTCGTTAAGTTAAAATTTCCTGCAACTATTTCATTACTGTTTACTAAAAAAGATGACCAACTATTCTCTATTCTATACCAAATAACTCTAATGTTTTCAACATTAAAAATATATATTTCAGGAAAAAAAAACCGGTTAAGTGCGTGTCGGACCCGCGCACTGAGGGTTCCGTGCCACCCTTAACTGAATTCAGGGTCCACTTACTTTCACTTAACGAAAACATCACAATATATTGCGACAGCAAAAATAACTTTGTTTTTCATAGTGTTTGTATGAAAGACAAAGTTATATTTGCGGTTGATAAAAATGTACAATATCTCAAAAACCACTGGTTCGATCTCCTTTAAACCAATTTTCGTTGCAAGTTTTTGTTGAGTTCTACATCATATATTTTTTTCAAAATTTTCACTTTCTTAGTTCAAAAGTTAGATGGGGGGGGACGCCCATTTTACCACTTTGGAAGCGTCTATATCTCAAAGCTTACACTTTTAGAAAAAATGGTTTTAAAAACCTTAACATCATTTTAAAAGACCTATCCATAGACACCCCACACGTATAGGTTTGAGTAAAAAAAAATTTTTAGGTTTTAGTTTCATGTATGGGAGCCCCCCCTTAATCAGTCAGGGATCAAACGGCTCTCGAGAGTCGCATAACAATGGAATTTCTATTGTGTCTCGTTCACACATACTTGACGAGTTAAATATTATTTTTTCTTACTTTTTGTATCTGAATCGGAAAGCGGTGAACAAAATACACCTACCTACCAAGTTTCAGCTATGTGATGCTTATAGTTTCAGAATAAAGTGGCTGTGACATACGGACGGACAGACAGACAGACAGACAGACAGACAGACTTGACGAAACTATAAGGGTTCCGTTTTTTGCCATTTGGCTACGGAACCCTAATAAAAATACAACGAACTGAAAAATAGCTGCAAAGACTGTAAATGGTTAAAAAGAACTTAACTTTAGTTGAGTAATTGTAATTACTGTTTTCTAAATTGAAATGAAATGTAGATTATGACGTGATATACCGGTTATCATATTAAAATGTTACTTAAAATTTCGGCTAAAATGTAACTAGAATTTGGAAATGAATATAGAATATTATGTACCAAAATCAAATTCTATTAAAAAGTTACTACTGATAAAATTACATATTTCTTTTGATTGTGTTTCGATAAATTGCAAACTATTGAATATCTATGCTTTAAAATGTTAACCGATGCAACCAACAAAAAAAAATATCAGCAACATATTCCACCGTAACATTATCTTTGTGTTGTGATGCAGGAATTGAACCCGCAAATGTAAGATACTATTTATGGCGTAATATTTATGTTATTATTTCAATAAATTCGTATGTACCAACACATTTTCAAAAGTGAACGTAACTATATAAAAAACAACCGAATCAACAAAAGCATTTAGTTATGGAAACTTTAGTTTTAGTGAAAAGAATTGTAAAATGATTGAAAAAAAAATACTATAATTGATCGGAATTATTTGAAAAGAGAATTATATTTTAATTAGATAACTTTATTCCAATATGATGCTAAAATAGATTCTAGACTTTCCTAATCAATGTAAGGTGAGTAGTTAAATCACGAGGAGCGTGTAGCTCACGTTTTGCTGATTTGCAAATACTGGTGTTCAATGCGCACGATACTGAATGTGTAATAAACATAGATCTAATTTTAGAATATTAAACTTTTAAAATATGATTTGAAGGAATGTTAATGCACTTATAAAAACGTTTTTCTGGTAAAATACATATACAGTAAAAAAAAGGGCTGTAAATAAAATATCACTGGCAAAATATTAAATTAAATTTACGTACATACCAAAACATAGTTTCAAACTGCTTAAATCCTATTAGGATAAAAATATAAGTTGATTAATATTTTAATAATAATATTACCCTCTTACACGAGTAGGTATGTCATGGGCTTATCAAGTAAAATATATTAATTCAAGTAAATTAACGGTTTTTGTTTTATTATGCTGTCAAAATCAAAATGATTATTTTAAAATCAAAAGTTAGTCGTCAACAACCGTGTATAATATGCTGTATACCTTATAAGGTTACTTACTTACTTAAACATTTAAATGACCTTAACTAAGAATTTATGATTAAATCTTCAATAAAAATAACGAAAACTCTTCATTAAAAAAATACTCGTTACAAAAATACAATGCTATTTCAACACTTTGATCGGATATAACGTTTTCGCAAGATTTCCTAATAAAATAATAAATCTTAAGTATATTAGTCTTTGTATTTAAAAAAAACAACTACTCATATTATTTTTATGATATTGTAAATTCAAAAATGTAATACAATCATTGTACATAAAATCAATTCATTACTTTTTTACTTTATATTCGAATCTACATAAATTATTAAGAAAAAAATTGTTACCCTGGAATGATGTTTTGTTTCATCTTGTGTTCTTCATCGAAAGACGTTTAATTAAAAGAGGACAAGAGGACTTTTCTTCGTGGGGCGTTGTTCAAGGGGACTGAAAAACTTTTGCACGGGGACTCGACAGACTTTAGGTTCTCCCGGCTGCGACTTCTTCCGACTGGAACAACTCCCGGCACCCTGCATACTGATGTTAAACCTCATCGGACTCCAACATCTCCCGGCGCCCAGCATACTGTTGTTACCTCATCTGACTCCATCATCACCCGGCACCCAGCTCATTTAATTCTTCATCACTATTTCTTCTGATCTTGTCTTCTTGATAATGTCTCCAGTA
Organism: Pyrausta aurata; assembly: GCA_963584085.1. NCBI lineage: Eukaryota > Metazoa > Arthropoda > Insecta > Lepidoptera > Crambidae > Pyrausta > Pyrausta aurata. Next base: position 8,030,482 of record OY757262.1, on the reverse strand, counting down.
ATTTTTGATCATATCTTGATTTATAAACTTTATCACGTAATTGAAGTTAAATCGATATTTTAATTGAAGATTTATTAACTGTAGTTTTAGTCCATTTTTTTCACATTGATTTGCTTTAAATTTTAGTCCATTATTCACTTTAGGCTTTAATGTCGACACTTTATCTAAACCATTTGCTCAACGCCGCCAAAAGGCAGCACTGGCAGGGTCGCCATGCAGTGATGGGCGTTGGGAGCGATATAAATGATACGACTGACTGCGATCTAAGAGCCTGTTTATTAATAAATCTGATACTTATTTAGAGTAGAAGGAAGTGAGTGTGCGTGTAAATATATGTAGGTGACGCGCACACTACAGGTTTGAGTGCTGTGCTGATAGCCCTCTGAAAAACAGGAGAAGCGTTGCAAAGTCCGAAAGGCATTCGTAAAAACTCATATTGTCCGTCAGGTGTGACAAATGCGGTTTTTTCTACAAAATCCGGTGCTACAGGGATCTGGTGAAAGCCAGAGGCCATGTCTAAAACTGTAAAGTACTAAGCTTTTGCAAATTTACTAATATGATCATCAATCAACGGGAGTGGGAAGTGATCGCGAACAGTGTTTCTATTTAACTCGTCAAGTATGTGTGAACGAGACACAATAGAAATTCCATTGTTATGCGACTCTCGAGAGTCGTTTGATCCCTGACTGATTAATTCTCTATAATCAACGCACATCCTATCCGTTCCGTCTTTTTTACGCACCAGCAAAATAGGGCTCGCAAATGGAGAATTACTGTCGCGGATAATATTATTATCTTTCAAATCTTTGACTATTGCTGACATGTTCACGTTCGCTTGAGGCTAACCGATATGGTCGCCTTTGAACTATCTTCATTTTGTCCGGATTTTTCAAACGTATGTTCAATTCGCCAGTGGTAACCTGGGAAACTTTACTGCCAACCGTGAACATATCAGAGTAAGAGTCAAGAATATCAGTTAACCGATTTATGTCTTTATAGTCGATATTTTTATTTATGTTTAAGGTTTTTGTATCTGAATTCTGAACAAAGTTTATATTAAACGACTCACGAGAAATAAACGTTTCATTATTGGTGAAAGTTACTTTTATTCCAGGTGTTTCAAATAAATTTTAGCCAAGTAATATATCGTACTGGATGAACTGATTGGGTACAAGAATAAACTCTTAATTCGAGAGCTAAGCCATCAATACTTATCTCACAGATTTTTTACATGATGAATTAAATGTTTTGCTTCCAACTCCTTTTAATATAGTCGTCTCGTAAGACATTTTGCCTTTTACGGAATTCCCAACGCTATCCCGGATTAATGAGCACTCAGCACCACTATCTAATAAGCATGCAAAATCACGATCATCAATTCGAGCTGTTTTACATCTATTTTTACTCATACATAAAGCATTGACGTTCGTTGACGATGATTTTTCATCTTTAGCCTTTTAATAGCCAAAAAAGGCACTCGCTGAAAATCAGCGTCGTGGTATGCGTTCTGCTACTGCCACGGCCAATGCTGAGCAAGTGCCTTTTCGACTTAAGCCTACTGACCTATTTTGAATGAATCGTGGGTTCTGTACTTAATCCTAATTAATCTTTCAATGTTATTTTTTTTTGTGTTAATTTAGGTCGAATAAATTTATTTTCTTTCTTTCTTTCTTTATTTAGGCGTTGAAAAAAGTAATTATCAAATGAGTCACCCTTCTTTTTACAAAAAGTACACGTGACAGGAGTTTTGGTGTTAGTAGAATTGGACGGTAAAGGTTGCTTTTGTGCCTCTTGAAGAATTGTAGTGGAACGACAGTCCTTTTGTAAATGACCTAATTTGTGACACTTACGGCAACGCTTTTGTTTATTATCAGAGTTATTTGGACGTGATTGTTTTGGAGGTACTGTATGCTCTGTATCTTTATTTGGTATTTTACGTTTGTACGAATTTAGGCTTTGAATTAACTGTGGCAAATTTTTGGGCGTCAAACGTAACAGGTCAGAACGTATACGAAAATCCGACATACCTGAAATAACTGCCTCAACCAGGCGTTGATCAGTCATCTCCACATCAATCGCCTTTCTCGCTAACTCCCATTTGCGCGTAGCATACTCGACGAGACTGCTGGCCTGCTCACTGGTGTGTTCCATGAAGAGGGTGAGGTCGTCGTAGTAAAGGGCTTCATCTGCAAAAGTTTCCACGAGTCTTATTTTTATTTCTATCCAAGTGGTCAGGGAAGTATAATTCCGACGTGACCATTCCGCTGCACGCCCACGTAAGTTTTTTTGAGACAAATTAAGGATTTCCCTATCAGTTAACTCATATTCGATCTTTAAATTATTATTATATGTATTAAAATAATAGTTTAAACGATGTATGTGGCGCCATCCATCGGTGATATTTAGTACTGAACATATTGTATGCTCTGTGTCTAGCAATGAAATAAATGTCAGTCTGTTGAAGCTACTATCGCGTATTATTAGGTTATGGGCCCAGACCCGTATTTCGCGTTAAAAAGTAATTATTTCGTAGATATTTTGTGAAATAAAAACTCTCAGTGGTTATATATAACTGAAAAACTGTTCGTCGGACTAGATTTGTTCAGATTAAAAAACTGTGTGGTGAAAAAGTGTGTTCATCAAGATTACGTTTTTTGAACAATGGCCGGCAGTTACATCGTTAACGTTCCAAAACTTAAGGGACGTGAGAATTATGACGAGTGGGCTTTTGCCGCAGAGAACTTTCTCATTCTAGAAGGAGTGGACATCAATAAAAAATCGCCGGTGGCGGCGGCTGATGATGCCGCAGCAGCAATTCCTGTCGTTTTGGACTCCGACGCGCTAAAGGCAAAGGCGAAATTAATTATGACAATAGATTCGTCGTTATATGTCCATATCAAGAATGAAAAGACTGTTCAGGATGTGTGGAATCGCCTAAAATCACTATTTGATGACTCGGGATTTCAAAGAAAAATCAGTTTGTTGCGTCATCTTATATCAATCCGGCTAGAAGATTGTGAGTCCATGACATTCTATGTGACTCAGATAGTAGATACGGCGCATAAGTTACGTGGAACAGGATTTCAAATTACTGATGAGTGGGTTGGATGTTTATTGTTGGCGGGATTAACGGAAAAATTTGGCCCGATGATAATGGCAATTGAGCACTCGGGCATGGCAGTTAGTACTGACGTCATCAAATCAAAATTGTTGGATATGAGTGCAGACGTTGGCAGCTCTGAAAATGAAGGCGCGTTTTTATCGAAAAGTTGGCAGCAGCGCAAGAAATCTAATAGCAACACTGCAGATGTGTCAAAGTCAAAAACGTCACCTTCGAAACCTGTCAGTGTCAATGTTAAGAAAATTCGTTGTTACAAATGCAAACAAATTGGACATTATAAAAACCAATGCAAAGCGGAAAACAGTAATACTACAGTGTTCAGCGCGTTTTGCTTAAACTCAACATACAAGAAAACCGACTGGTATGTCGATTCCGGTGCCAGCACACATATGATATCGGATAAGGAGCATCTGTATGATATTTCATACAATCCAACCATGAAGCAGATTATAGTAGCAAATGAAACAAAAGTACCAGTATTATGCTCAGGAAAAACGAAGTTGACAACAGTGGTCGCAGGTTCAGAGTTCAATATTACTGTGAACAAAGTTTTATGCATTCCTAACCTTACTACGAATCTCTTGTCAGTAAGTGAGTTAATACGCAACGGAAACAAAGTGATATTTGAAGAAAGTATCTGCAAGATATTTAATAGCAGTGATATACTTGTTGCAAAGGCTGTATTACAGAATGGAGTGTATAAATTGGACATAAAACAAACATGTCCAATGGCAAACCTAGCAATGCAAGCTACAAGTGAGTTATGGCATAGAAGGCTGGGGCACATTAACAGTAAGGACCTGAACAGGATGAAGAATGGCGCTGTAAAAGGAATTGATTACCCCGACAAGGCTGAAATTGACAAATCCCAGTGTGTCACATGTTGTGAAGGGAAATTGGCAAGACTGCCTTTCTCAAACATAGGTTCCAGATGTGAAAGTGTGTTGGAGGTGATACATGCGGACGTTTGTGGTCCCATGGAAACAGTCTCAATAGGAATGTCAAGGTATTTTCTCCTATTTGTCGATGATTACAGCAGAATGTCATTTGTATATTTTCTAAAGTCAAAGAGCGAGGTGGTGAAGTACTTCCAGGAGTTTAAAGCTATAGTGGAAAAGCAGACGGGGAAGTGCATCAAGGTACTGAGAACAGACAACGGTGGGGAATTTTGTGGTTCAGAGATGGAAAGTTTTTTGAGAAAGTGTGGTATTGTACACCAGAAAACAAACCCTTACACGCCGGAACAGAATGGTATGTGTGAAAGGTTAAATCGCACAATAGTGGAAAGAGCCCGGTGCCTTATATTTGATGCCAATATGGAGAAGAAGTTCTGGGCTGAGGCTGTAAACACCGCAGTATATTTGCGCAATAGAACTTTGGCTTCAGGCTTACAGAAAACTCCATATGAGCTCTGGTCAGGGAAAAAGCCAGATCTTAGCCACTTACGTGTATTCGGTAGCACTGCAATGGCTCATGTTCCAAAAACCAAAAGACTGAAATGGGACAAAAAGGCAGAAAAATACATACTTCTTGGATATGCAGAGAACACAAAGGGTTATAGGTTGTATAATCCTATCACTAAGAGCATAATCAACAGCAGAGATGTTGTCATCATGGAGATAAGTAAAGACATGATACAAGCTGTGGTGAATGAGAAGGAGCCAGATGTACCCAGGGATGAAGAAGAAGAACAAGAGAAATCAGTGATTGACCCAAATGACAGCACATATGTACCCGATGGTGAGTCTTCCACAGGTTCGTCCAGTTCTGATGAATTTTGTGACCCAGAGAATGACTTAGCACAACTTGGGCCTGTCGACATCTCAAATATAGGAAAACGTGAGAGGAAGCAACCAGAAAGGTATGGATTCAGTAATGTGTGTGTAACTAATGAAGACATAGAAGAAGAAAGTTTAACCTATGATGATGTTATGAACTGCTCAGAACGGGAACAATGGTGCCAAGCTATGGAGGAAGAGCTGCAGTCCTTTCATGATAACGAAGCATGGGAGCTAGTAGAGAGACCCTGTGATGCTCGTGTCGTTCAGTGTAAGTGGGTATACAAAAAAAAGTTAAATAGTGATAATACAGTGAGATATAGAGCCAGATTGGTGGCAAAAGGTTTTACCCAAGTACAGGGTATTGACTTTAACGAAACTTTTTCGCCAGTTCTTAAATATTCTACCTTGAAACTATTGTTTGCTATTAGTGTTAACTTAGATTTATGTATAAGACATTTTGATGTGACAACTGCTTTTTTAAATGGCCATCTCGATGAAACAGTCTATATGCAATTGCCCCAGAACTTAAAAAGTGAAAATAATATGTGTAAAGTCCTAAAGTTAAAAAAGGCTATTTATGGACTGAAACAGTCAGCGAGAGCCTGGTATAAAAAGGCAGAAAATTGTTTACTTGAGCTTAGTTATAAGAAATCTGCTTATGAACCATGTTTGTTTATAAAATGTCAAGGTAATGTTAAAACTTTTATAGCTCTGTTCGTTGATGATTTTTTTATTTTTTCAAATTGTAACAAGGATGTAGATTACCTAAAAAGCCAGTTAAGTACCAGTTTTAAGTTGAAAGACTTAGGTGAATTAAAGCAGTGTTTGGGTATGAATGTTAAGATAGTAAAAGATAAGATTTGTGTTGATCAAGAAAAATTTATAGAAAGATTATTGTCTAAATTTAATATGAACAATTGTAAAAGTGCAGAGACCCCTATGGAGGTCAATTTAAAACTTGAAAAAGGTGAAAATGTATTGAGTAAATATCCTTATCAGCAATTAATAGGGAGTCTGATGTACCTTTCAGTTTTAACGAGACCAGATATATCATTTTGTGTCAGTTATTTAAGCCAATTTAATAATTGTAATAGTGAAACCCACTGGAAACATGCAAAGAGAGTACTGAAATATTTAAGTTATACAAAATCATTTGGATTAATGTATGTAAAAAACGATTCAGATATTGTCGGATTTGTGGATGCAGATTGGGCCTCAGACAGTGTTGATAGGCGCTCCTATACTGGTTTCTGTTTTATATACTCAGGATGTATAGTTTCTCACGAGTGTCGAAAGCAACCTACAGTTGCATTATCAAGCACGGAAGCCGAATACATGGCGATTTGTGAGGCCAGTAAGGAGGCTATTTTTCTTAAGAACCTTTTACATGAACTTATAAATAGAAATAGTGAGCCTATATTATTGTATAATGATAATCAGAGTGCCCAGAAACTTTCTGAAAACTGTATGTACCATAAAAGAAGCAAACATATTGATGTCAGATTCCATTTTATTAGAGAGGCTGTAGAAAATAAATTAGTTAAAATCAATTACTTGAGTACTGTAGAAATGCCAGCTGATCTATTTACTAAAAGTTTATGTAAAGTAAAGCATAATGATTTTGTTGAAAAAATAGGTGTTGTGAATTTAAAGAAGTAAGTAACTGGTTTTGGATTATTTTAATAAGTGGTGGTATTATTATATGTATTAAAATAATAGTTTAAACGATGTATGTGGCGCCATCCATCGGTGATATTTAGTACTGAACATATTGTATGCTCTGTGTCTAGCAATGAAATAAATGTCAGTCTGTTGAAGCTACTATCGCGTATTATTATTCTAAATTTTTACACCAAACTTGAATGGTGTCAGTACGATCGTCGGGTTTAAATGGAGGTACATAAATGTGTTCTAAGCTACGAACACGATGAACTGATAAGATGAAATAAGAAACCAAAAATTGCGCACGGGCGGGACTCGAACCAGCATCTTTCTGGCTAACCGGGCCAATTGCTCTTCCAATTGAGCTACCGTGCCGTCAGTCCGACCGCGCGAAATTCTCGGTTTCTTATGAATACGTCATTGCGTGACGTTAGTGTCATCTACCCGTCTGTTTATGCAACAATTTATGCAACCGAGAATTTCCGAGAAAAAAGGGGGGTTAATATGACATCACCACCCCTCGCGAAATCGGCTATGTCCTGCGCACCCATTCATACACTGGGTCCGATTGGGGGGTGAAGGAGGGAGTAAATGCAAAAGATAATTCTCATTGTAAATGCAAAAGTGTCTCATACAAACGTTGTTACGCTTCGTCGCTGTTCTAACCTAACCTTGTTATTTATTTGGTATCCAGCTAATTTTCTGCCAAGCGGTGATTTCTGGCGCTCAGCGGCCGCTGCCGCGGCACGCTCGCTTCGCTCGCTTGCCTTTGCGCGTTGTCGGGTCGCTGTTCTAACCTAACCTAACCTTGTTGTTTGGCAGTGATTTAATCACCGCTTGGCAGAAAACTAACTAACGAACAGAACTAACTAACTAACTAACAGAATTTTTCTGTCGTTTCAGTTCAAGCCAATGCCGTTCGTTGTCGGGTCGCTGTTCTAACCTTTTTTTTTTACGTTGGAAAATGCGTTACGCATTCTCGCCGCATGGGGGAGACGGCGAGTTATGTGGGACTCGGGCTCAGGCGCCTATACCCACTTAAAACCAACGACACTCCGTCAGTCACCTGGCAGCTCATGAGCCGTCTCGAGTCAGTCGTCGTCGTCCGAGAAATCGGACGGCGACGACTCGCGAGTGGCGGACGGGGCTGCGGGAAGCCGGTCGGATACTACCGCTGCCCCGTCAGTGATTGCCCGCCGTAGCAGGCCCGGCAAGCCCACCCCGAGAGGGCGGGCAACGGGAATGGCCCGGAGTGTGCGGCCATTCCCGTCAGGCGGCGGTGGAGGCGCGTGCAAAGCCGGCGCGGGTACCCCCGTACCCAACGCTGGCTGGCCTGCACCAGGGGGGATCAGGTGGTTATAACGCCGCCGTCTCCGCCCCGTTCGTCGCCTACGGATCGGGGCGGCAAGAGGATCCTCCTCCCGCACCCTTTCCGCTGCCTCTTTCTGTGAGATTACGTCCTCGCAGAAGGAGGTGACGGCCTTCCAGGCTCTGTCCCTCCCGAGCATGGCCTCCACCACGCCGGGGAGGGAGAGGTCCTGGCCGATCTCCGCGACCAGAGTGCGGCGATGCGACTCCCACGCTGGGCACGACTCAAAGGTGTGTTGAGCCGTGTCCTCCGCAGCGCCGCACTCGTGGCACGCGGCGGTCTCTTCCCGACCGATCCGGTGCAGATAGGCGCCAAAGCACCCGTGTCCGGTGAGGACCTGCACCAGACGGTAGGTGAGGGAGCCGTGCCGTCTGTCTATCCATCGGGTCAGGACCGGGGTCAGGGCATCGAGGGTGGCTCGACCCGACTCCGAAGAGTTTAGGACCCCGGTCCAGGCCCGAATCAGCAGCTCTCTCTGGCGCTCAATAGCACGCTCCTCCTCTGGGGAGCCGCGCTCTCCCCGAGAACGCTGCTCCGACCGTCGTGCGTATGTCCAGGCTAGGACTCGGGCCTCGAGCTCCCATGGCGGGGTCCCAGCCAGGGCACACGCCACTGCGCCCGCCACTGTGGAGTAGCAGCAGGCCGCCCTCTGCGTGATGACTCGCTAGGGCCGCCTGAGCCGGTCTGCCCAGATGGGGGCACCGTATAGCGCCATGCTTTTCAAAATGCCGGCGTAAAGACGCCGGCATTGACGCATGAGGCATGAGCGCTTGGCCCGCCCAGATTCGGCAGCAACCACCCCAGCGAGTCCGCCGTCTTAAGCAGCCTGGGTGAGAGTTCGGCAAAGTGACGGCCGAACCGCCACCGGCTGTCGATGATAAGTCCCAGATATTTCATCTGGGGCTTAACGTCGATGGCCACGCCGTCGACCATCAGGCTGATGTTCGGCGGGTGGCGTTGTCTCGGACCGTCAAACAAGACGGCCTCCGACTTCTCAAGAGCGACCCTGAGGCCTAACAGGCGGATCCGTTGGACCACAAGGTCGCACGCCGCTGTGGCCAGCTGGAGGACCCGCGCTACATCCCAAGCCCGGGCGAGTACGAGAGTGTCATCCGCATAGCAGACAACCCTCACGCCCGGGGGGAGTGCGCCCCTCAACAGCCAGTCGAATCCGATATTCCACAGGCATGGTCCGAGGACTGATCCCTGTGGAACACCGGACCCCACGCGGTGGCTCCTCAGCGAGCCGCCTTGGTCCACGTACGTTACCATCCTCTCCCGGAGGTAATCGGACAGGAGGTGGACCAAGTAGGGCGGAAAACCGTGGGCGCGCAGGGCTTCGATGATGGTGGTGTGGGGAATGCTGTTGAATGCGTTGGCGATATCGAGAGATATCGCCAACAGCCTTTCCCCACTCTCGGCAGCACCCTTCACCATATCCCCCAAAAAGCCCAGCGCGTCCAGGGTCGAGCGGCCTGCTCGGAAGCCAAACTGGGCCTCCGCCAGATCAGGGCCGGTAGTCGCCAAGTGCCGGACGATGCGGGTTACGAGAATCCTCTCAAAGAGTTTCCCCGCCTCGTCCAGCAACACAATCGGCCGATAGGCCGATGGAGAGTCCATCGGCCGGCCCGGCTTGGCGAGGAGGCAGAGGGCGCCCTCCTTCCACACCGTGGGGAACTTTCCGACAGCGAGACAGTTAGTTAAAAGTTCCCGAAGTTTCTCCTCCAGGTGGCCCGCCGCGATGAACAACACACGAGCGGGCACGCCGTCTGGTCCTGGTGCCGTCTTTTTACTCCGGAGGCGGAGCGCAGCAGCCTGCACCTCCGCCCCCGAGACTGGTGGAAAGGAGTCAGCCGGGTCCTCAGCAGGATCCGGCCGAGTCATCGACGGCGGCATGAAGTCCGGGTCAGAACCGGGGAACAACGCACCGACCACCGCTTCCACCATCGCTGGCTCGAGGGTCTGGGTGAGTGGGGGACCATGGGCGCGCAGCTTGTTACGCGCAGCCCGATACGGTCTCCCCCACGGGTCCCTGTCCAGACTCTCCAGCATCGCCACCTGGGCTTCATCCTTCGCGACGGCGATTGCTATCTGGAGGCGCTTCTTCGCCTCCAGGTACCCGGCGTATAGGATGTCTTCCCTCTCCTGATCGCGGATTCTGCGTCTTCGGCTCCTGGTATACGCCCGCCGTGCAGCAGTGCAGGCGGAGCGCAGGTCTGCAATTTCTGCCGACCACCAGAAGACCGAGTTGTGACGAGGAAGGGGAAGAGATCTCGGCATCGACGCGTCGCACACCTCCGTCAAAACTTGGCGGAGCTAGGAGGCGGAGCCATCTACGTCCGCGCCTGTCAAGGGGGGACAGAACCAGTCCTGGTCAAGCGCGGATTCGTGCGCCATGTCTCGGTCAAGCCGGGCGAGCGCCCAGCGCGGTCTCGACCCAGGTATGGCGGCCGACGTGGGGCGATGGGTGGAGACTGAGTCCAACTTGAACCGGATATACCGGTGGTCGGACCCAGTCTCCACCGACAGGACGCGCCAGTTGTTCGTGCGAGCTGCAACGCCGGGGGAGGCGAACGTAAGGTCCACCACTGACCCGCCCCGCCGTCGCACGCACGTGTGAGTCCTGCCCCTGTTCAGCAGGGACAGACCTGTCGCCATCGCCATGGCTTCCATGGCTCGGCCGCGGCAGTCCGTCGCACGGCCACCCCATGCGACGGACTTGGCGTTGAAGTCCCCCATCAGAATGATCTGACGGGGAGCAACACGCCGTAACGCGGCCGACAAAGCCTGTAGAAAGGCCTCGAACTCGTGGAGTGGGCGATTAGGGGAGAAATAAACTCTCCAACCAGTTCGGTCGGTCTGGTATCAGGTATGGCTCCGAGACGACGGCGACGTCGATATGATACTCTGCCAGAGCCCGGGAGAAAAGGTCCTGGGCTCTGGCAGACCTCATAAGATTTGCCTGGAGCAATGACTTGGGACCCAAAGCCATCAGTCCGACATAACCTCCTCCGGCACACCAGCTCCCTGGCCGGTTCTGGGCGTCCCAGGTGTAGGCCTCGGTGCCGCCTTGCCCCTCGTTGGGGGGGGGTTACATTTCTTCCCCCCCATTACATGGCCTGCGGGTCTACCGGCCGATGTGCAGACGGCACATCTCGGTTCCGCTGTGCAAGTGGCCCGGTCATGGCCTTTCCTGCCGCAGCGGAAGCATAGATCCTCGCGGATCACCTGAGAGGGGCAAAGCGGCTTGGTGTGGCCGATTCCCATGCACCAGAAGCACCTCATCGGGCGGGGCTCGATCACGCGAACGTGGCAAGAGCTCCACCCGACGATTATGCGCCCGGCATCCGCCAGTGCCCTAGCTGCGGCGACGGGGCAGTGCACTACGGTGCATCCCGCACCACCAGGGCCTGGGCGAATGGCACCAACGCGGACCTGCTCAGCGCTGCACCCTCCCTTCGCGGCAACGGCGGCGGCGACTTCCTGCGACGTGATGGAGTCGTCCAGCCCTGTTATCCGGAGTTCGGATTTTTTGACAGGGCGGACGACTGTCGCCGCTTCCGCCACCACTTCTTTCTTCCCCTTGCCCTTTCCCTTGGCGGGTTTGGCGGCCGTGGCGGGCGTCGGTGCGGTCGCCTTCTTGTCGACGGCCAGAGGTGGCCGCAGAGACTTGGCCGGCAGGAGGCGGTCTTCGAGGCCCTCGATGCGGGTGTTTAAAATTACGCCCACCTCCGCCACTATGGAGCGTCGGAACTCCGTCAGGGCTGGATCTTCCCCATTTTGGCCCCTCTTTTGTAAGGGGACCACCCTGGCGGATGGAGACGGAGTCGTATCCATAGGTGCCGGACTTCGTTTCTCCGCCTCCATCTCCCGACGCAATTCAGCCATCTGCTGTCGCATTTGCGCCAGCTCACTCCGGATGGCCGAGTTCTCCTGCTGGAGCAACCTCGTCTCATCAGAGACGGAGTGTCTCACGGCAAGAGCCGTCAAATTCTGTAGGGCGCTGGCTGCGTCCTTCAGCGCCTTTTGGAAGGTGCCCTTGAGGTGTTTTGACATCTTGGCCACCTCCAAGATCACCTCCAGGTGCTTATTTGCTGCTACCTGGAGGCCTTCCGCCGTCATTTCCGGGTCTTCCGACACCGGAGCAGCGCCAACAGCCATACTGGCGGCGCACGCCTCTTTTGAGAGCGCCGCAATCCGCTCCTCCTCCTCGGGTTGCAGCGCTTCTGTGGACAGGGATAGGGCCAGATCCGCAAGGCTAGTCCCTGCCGAGGTGTATTGCCCGGCCTTCCCCTTTCCTTTCTTCCTCTTCTTTTCCTTCTTTCCGGGCTCAACCGCCGGGCGAGGCGTCCGCAAAAACTGCAGGCGCGTCGACCGACGGGATCCCGCCGACAAAGTGGAGGCATCGGAGTGTTCCTCCAGGCTACTGCGGGAGCGCTCCTCGTCAAGGCCTATGGCCTCCAGAGAGGTGCAACTCCCCGACACACTAACGGCGCGCTTTTTCCTCGGAGGTGCCAACTCCAGTGCTCCGTCCTTGGGCGGCCTCGCGACTGCCACTCGGACCTCTCTCAAGTTTGTTTTTGCATTTGAGTACTCATCCATTGTCTATCCATTACTTCAGCCAGTAGTTACCCCACCCTCCTTGGAGCCCCATCAGGGGAGGCGTCATTCGACAACCCCAGGGTTTCCTACCGGCCATAGTGGAGACGCCACTTCCCTTTCGGGCAGACTGGCACGGGATCCTTGACGAGACGGTACGGGCAAGGTGAAAAACACACCGAGCCCAGCGCCTGCCCTGCCCCCCGTACCCCCCACGTCGCTGTTGGGCGAGGGTTAAGCCGCTCGCCCGCAGCCGAATAACCCGTGGACCGGCTACTCCACGGGCCCCCCGTGTGCCTGGAATCCGAGGCCAAAGACATGTGTTGCCTGGGTGGTCTGCCACAGGCTCAACGTCCAGGATCCTCTTCTCCCAGGATTACGGGACCCAGCGCACGGCACAAATGCGCTGCCCGGGTTGTCATGATAGTAGGGTACAACCCGGGAAAACCCAAGGACCCGGGCAACATGCCCCGACAGTCCTGAACAGCCGCTCAGGTCCCCTCCTCTCGAGAGGAGTAAGGCTGAGTGACCCGCCCGACACCCGCCGCCCTTTCGGGGCGCCGCCGATACCCAGACCCGGGCAGTATGCCCCGACAATCCGGGTTTGGTGTTATAGACTTTCCTTGTATATAATATTTCCTTGTATACATTTTTGACAATATAATGTACGTTCGTAAAAATTTAGATAATTTCATGAAGAAAAGCGACATTCACCCATATAACACAAGAAATAAACACAAGCTTGTCGTTCCTAACTTCAGATTAGTTAAAACTAGTAACTCGTTCATGGGAAATTGTATAAAATTCTTTAATAATATACCACACAATCTTGTCGAATTGCCGGTTGATAAATTTAAGAAACACGTTAAAAACAAGCTTATGTCTAAAGGCTATTATAAGGTTCAAGACTATCTAAACGACACGAATGTGTGGTCCGTCCAGCCTGCACCAACTGATGTACTTACCTTTGATGATTTTGATTTTACGGCAGCTAGTGGTGACTGAGTTTGTTCCGGCGTTTCTTCTCAGCACTTGCCTAATTGTCTGTGTTCTGTCTCGAAGCGCTGGTAGGGCCCAAAAGATAAGGAGACATGTTTCGCACATTTATTTTAATTTTTATATTTGACGTTCATAAGTGTCATTTCATGACCTAAATTGAAATAAAGATTTTGAATTTGAATTTGTCTTGGCCCCGACTTCAGTAGCCAGGACCCCCGGCCCCCTCCGTTGGGGGTTACGGGTGCACCCGGGAGGGCCACCACTCGGTTGCCGAGTATAGGCGACCACATCCCGCGCGCCTGTCACGTTAGCCGGCTGGTGAATGTATCACCAGCCGTTGCCCAGGGTACACCACGAGGAGGTCTGACAGATGGTACCCCTCGCTGTTCTAACCTAACCTAACCTTGTTGTTTGGCATCCAGCTAGTTTTCTGCCAAGCGGTGATTTCTGGCTTTACGGCTAGGTCACTTTAACAAAAGTTGCACCCCTTGGAACCCTCCTTTCAGTGATACTAAAAAAAGGGGGCTTATACATGGCTGAAAATTTCGATGAAATTTTTTTAATGTCCTTACTGCCTTAGAAATGTACTTTGAAAAACGCCCTCTAACTCCGCGGGTATTGACTTTATGGCTAGGTCACCTTAACAAAAGTTGCACCCCTTGGAACCTCCTATCCAGTGATACTGAAAAAAAGGGGTGTTATACTAAGTCCTGCGCACCCTTTCCTACACTCCAACCCTTTCGTCCTCGAGAAATGACTCCGATAGAAGCTTTTTTCGTTTCCCAAAAGATGAGAGACAGTAAGTAACTTCATACAAAATATGCAACCATAACTAACCTATTCTAACTATTCAGTTACAGTGAACAACTTAAAAGACGCTAGGTAAAGGTAACATTCTTTAGAATTATGTGTAGTTAAGAAATTATAATTGTAATATTTATGTGATCAGTGAAATTAGGTGTTGCTAAGGTAGATACTATCTTTTTATTTCTCCACGATATCGCGATACCACGTGAATATGAGATTACGAAAATGAGTGCTTGTTACGTTGTATACTAAATTAAACTAAATTACGTTGTTTAGGTATCTGTTTATTTAAGTGAAAAGAGACCGGTGTAACAGACTTTGTCAACCCTTATAGTACGCACACAAATGCAGCGTCTGTGCAACACGCCGTCTGTTAATGTATGACCAAATTGAAAAGTTTCTTCCGAGTGTCCGGAGTGTGGCGGGGGCACGCGGATGCAAGGCGGCCGGCTACGCCGACTAGTCAGTGAAATAATGTGATGTTTCAATTCAAGCACATAAATAATAAATGACAACAAAAATTAAGTACTCATTGTAAGTATTAAAGATTTTATTTCAGTATTGTTTTCTAAGTATTACAAGAAGAAAACCATAATAGTCTACCTACCAACCCGTATTATTACCGTATTATTTAAAAAAAGAAAATAGGGTAAACAATTTCTAAAACGCATCTACAATTCAAACACATGAAAGCATCGGTAATAGGAAAATTATCCAATGTTAGTCAAAATATGTAGGGTAAACGACCCAATAATGGGACCTGTCTGTGGTTTTCTAATGACCGTTTTTAAGCATTAGAAATTGTATATAAAGCAGTGGTGAAAATTAGAAACAAAAAAAATTAACGAATTGAGTAACTCCTCCTTTTATTTTTAACCCTTAAATGCATGACTTTTTGTATTTGATTTAAAGTTTATTTAAATGATAGAAAATGATTTCAACATTGCGGAAAAAATAATAAAATTTTTTTTTTGCATATATTTCTCTTACAAATCAACAAACAAGCAAAAAATAGAAAAAAATACCTCCTGTAAGAGAGGGGAACCTACTTTTAGAGAGATAAATGACCAAGACCAATATTTATGATTGTATCCCGCATTTATTGCAAGTAAATACCTAAAGCTAGATACACATCTTAATAATAACAGACAACCTCTAAATAAATTAATCTAGTAAAGATAGGATTGCTATATAAATTAGTGCAAAGCTACTTGTTAAGCTAATTAAAAATCAAAGCTAGGATTGGTTTATGCATATGGCACTTAATGTGATAAAAGCAAGTTTAAGCAAGGAAAGTTAAAAGTTTAAAACAAGGATCGGCTTATGAATATGAACATTAATGATTATGCGTAATATTAACAAGCTGGTATGACTCTAAATTATAACGAAAGCTAAGTAATTAACTAATTAAAGCAAGCAATAATATGAGTATGGGACGCGGTTGGGGACGATACAACACGATAACTCAATTCCTTCCGTGTTACGGAAACAAACTGTTTTATCGCGTTGAGAGCGCGTTCAATTCGTTCAACGGGTTCAACGGGTTCCGTGTTACGGAATCGCGGCGAGGCTCGAAATGAACTGACTCGAGGCGGCGGCCGGCTGCCTTATATACAGTGGTGGACAGCTAATTAAAGACACCTTGAAAATTGTATGTTCATCAAGTTTTGGGTTTCAATAATTTTGTATTATGAATACATAGAAACCAGTAACTGTTGTAAAATAATCGTATGGGTTTTACATATAATTTGAAGTTACTATTTGCAATAACATTGATCTATTTTACGTTATTTTTGACCTTAAATCTATTATGAGCAAAATAAGTGTACCAGTGATGTGGACAACTAATTTAAGACACCAAATGTAACTAAAAGATGAAATATGAAACCAAAAATTGCGCACGGGCGGGATTCGAACCAGCATCCTTCTGGCTAACCGGGCCAACTGCTCTTCCAATTGAGCTACCGTGCTGTCGGTCCGACCGCGCGAAATTCTTGGTCTCATTGATACGTCATTGGTTCGAATCCCGCCCGTGCGCAATTTTTGGTTTCATATTTCATCTTTTAGGAATAAAATATGACACTGTGAGTGTTAAAAATATTGTAAAACCACCAAATGTAAGTTACTGAAAACCAAAAAAATACTGAAACTACAAAATAGTCAGTTAATATGAAATTATGAATAGTCATTTCTCAATTGTTTTACAAAGTTTTTGATGTCTTGTCGTATGTCGTTTAGCTGTATTTTGACCTTAACTTAGTCCTGGCATTGGGGATATGCGTTTCTTGTTATCATGTATTAGAATTTGTTCTAATGTTTTCATAAAAGCGTCGTATAGTTAATAAACATTAGCAACTGTCTCGCTAGTGGAGGAAAACGGTCACCATGGGCTGAGTTGCCAGAGATGTGCGGGGCGCTTTCCAAGACACCATTCCATCAATGAAATTGTGCGTCGAGCCATGGTATCAGTTAATGTACCTTGTGTGTTGGAACCGCCTGGTTTGTCGCGTACAGACGGTAAGAGACCCGACGGCCTTACTCTGGTGCCTTGGCGAAGGGGTCGCTGTCTTTTATGGGACGCAACATGCGTGAGCACCTTTGCTGCGTCACATTTACGGCATACCATAGCTTCAGCGGGTTCAGCTGCGGAAAATGCCGCCAAATTAAAACATTCCAAATATGCAGCTTTGGAGACCGCGTATGAATTCGTGCCGATCGCTGTGGAGACGGCTGGGCCCTGGGGTGATGAGGCACGCGAGCTTTTCAGGGAGTTGGGACGAAGGCTAAGAGATAGGGGCAGCGACCCCCGCTCTGGGTCCTGGTTAGTTCAACAGGTTTCTATAGCTATACAGCGTGGTAATGCTGCTAGCATAATGGGAACCTTTGGGTCGATCGGGGCGCAGAGTGGGGATTCGCTGTGGTCAATTTAAACCATGAAGCGGCTATTTCGTGTATTGTATTTTTATGTCATTTTATTCTTAAGTAATAGTTAGTGTGACGACGCTTTTTGCTGATTATGTCTGTAATTTTTGCATGTGTTGTATTTAATTGAATAAAGTGATTTAATTTGTATGTCTCTAATGTCTAAATATATCATTTCACAATAACTGACTATTTTGTAGTTTCAGTATTTTTTTGGTTTTCAGTAACTTACATTTGGTGTCTTTAATTAGTTGTCCACATCACTGGTACACTTATTTTGCTCATAATAGATTTGAGGTCAAAAATAACGAAAAATAGATCAATGTTATGGCAAATAGTAACTTCAAATTATACGTAAAACCCATACGATTATTTTACAACAGTTACTGGTTTCAATGTATTCATAATACAAAATTATTGAAACCCAAAACTTGATGAACATACAATTTTCAAAGTGTCTTTAATTAGCTGTCCACCACTGTATGATTTGGGTCGGCGCGCGAGTGAATCACGCGGGGGCGCGGCTGGCCGATGCGTAGCTCTCGATGCTCGGTGAGGATGACGTAATGGAGCGGCGCGCGGCGCGTAGATAAGGTTGCCGTGTTACAGGCTCTCCCCCTCTGGCTCCGAAGACGTCCCGACGAGGAAGCCAGGACAGGTGTGGGTGATGTCATCTTCTTCGTCTGACCACGGGTTTGTGGCGTGACTGAGGTGACTTGAGGTTCCACCTTCTTAGGCCGACCGCGCTTGCGTAGTGGCGCGGCTGGGGCGGTGGCTGGAGGAGATGCCACCTTCTTTGGTCGACCACGCTTTCGGAGTGGCGCGGCTGGAATAGGCAGTGGTGCTGACTCAGGGCCCCGGAAAGGGCAAAGCGCTGACGAGTGGTACAGGCCCAGGCACTGATCAGGAACATTGGGGTCTGCAATTTCAAAAGAACTAGGTCCATGACTTCGTAAAATTATGTAGGGTCCATCACGCTTTGGTGCGAACTTGGCGCTGAACCCTTTTGAAGAGCTGCTAAGGACATGTGAATCTATCATAACATGATCACCAGGTTTATATTTGGGACAATTATTTCTTTTTTTATCAACGTAGTCTTTTCTTTGTTCTTCTTTTATTTCTTGTGTTTCTCTTGCCCTTTTAAGTGTGTTTTCTAGTTGTATAAGTTTTGGTGTTATTTCCGGTATAAAATTTTCTTTTTCTATTATAGCTTTTAAGTCATGATTAACATCATCAGGAGTTCTGAAGTTTCTTCCAAAAGTTAAATAAGCAGGGCTGTATCCAGTTGATGCCGAAATGGCTGTATTCATAGCAAATCTGATGCTTGGTAACATTTCGGGCCACGACGTGTGATTATCTCCGACTAAGATTGCAAGTTGCGTTTTAAGGTCTCTGTTTCTTCTTTCGACTGGGTTCGTTTCAGGATGATAGAGTGGAGTAAAACCTTGTTTAATGTTTAGGCAGTAACTCAACTGCTGCATTACATTACTGACGAATTGGCTTCCATTGTCACTTATGAATCGACGAGGCGTTCCATATCGTAAGATAATTTCATCAAGTAGTGTCTTAGCGCATTCTTTTGCTGTAGCTTGCTGTAATGCAAATAATTCCACCCATCTGGTTGCATAGTCCTCTACTATGAATATCCATGACATATTATCTTCGTTTTTAGGCAACGGTCCAAACAAATCGAAGGATATTACTTCAAAACGCTGATTAAGAGCAGTAGTTTGCACCAGTCCAGTTGGCTTCATATTACTGGGTTTGTATCTTTGACAGTTGATGCAGACTTTAATGTAGTTTTCTATTTGTTTCCTCATTCCCTTCCAAAAGTATCTTCTTGAAATTCTGTCAATTGTCTTCTCGACTCCGTAATGACCATAGAATCGTCATGATATGCTGAAATGATTGTATCTTGCTCTGATTTTGGTACTACTAACTGACAATCGTCAGTGTCACGATCTGGGTTGTAGCGGTATAGTAATCCATTATCGGTAAGATATCCTTTTCTGCTCCAATACTGACCGTTTTCTTCATTGGTGTTATCTTCTAGAGCTAATATTATCATTTTAATAGTTTCATCTTCTAGTTGGGCTATTTTTATTTCTTTTGCACTCCTTCTTGGCATGTCTATAATAATGTTGCAGATTTCACAGTTCTCTTCAACTCCTAGACTGCAGGTAGGACGAGACAATGCGTCGGCTACGACATTTGTTTTGCCTGTGATGTATTTGATAGTTATGTCGTATGCTTGTAACTGTAGTGCCCATCTCGCTAATCTTCCGGTCGGTGACTTCAGTGTCATAAGCCATTTGAGTGCTTGATGATCTGTTAGCACCGTTATAGGTGTGCCTTCAATATAACCTCGGAATTTGTTGATAGCCCAAACGACTGCAAGTGCCTCTCTTTCTGTAGTGCTGTAGTTTCTCTCGGCTTTATTCAGGAGTCTGCTCGCATACTCTACGGGATGCTCATCTTCCCTCTCCCCCTGCACTAAAACAGCTCCGATGGCATAACTACTTGCATCTGTCTTTATTATAAACTAGCTTTTGCCCGCGACTTCGTTCGCGTGGACTTCAGGTTCGTCCCGTCTAGTCTAGTAATAAGTAAGCGCAAAAAATGTGTTTTTTTACGACCTCACATTAGAAACCTCAAAAATTGTAGCCTATATGTTATTCTGATGTATAAGCTATATTGTGGTAAAGTTTCATTCAAATCCATTCAGTAGTTTTTACGTGAAAGAGTAACAAACATCCATACATCCATACTAACAAACTTTCGCCTTTATAATAGTAGTAGGATGTTTTGGTCTCGTCAGCTTGTCTTAGGACTGGAGCTGACACTAGATCATTCTTCAAGGATTCAAACGCATTTTGTTGTTCCTTTTCCCAACGCCATTTAGCGTTCTTTCGTGTTAGACGGGTAAGCGGCTCAGATTTCTTGGCAAAATTCGATATGAACCGACGATACCAGGAACACATTTGAAGAAAAGATAGTAAATGTTTCACATTTTTAGGTTCGGCTTGTCTTGTTATAGCAGTGACCTTTTCTGGGTCCACTTCTAATCCTCTTGGTGTTATGTAGTGACCAAGGTATTTTACACGTGAGCAACAGAAATTGCACTTGGCTTTGTTGACCGTTAAATTATATTCTCGTAACCGGTCAAATACCTCTTGTAAGTCCTTTAAGTGTTGTTCGTAACTCTCTGATAGGACTATGACGTCATCAATATATATAAGCATCTTTATGTGACTCAGCGAGATTCGGAATCTGTCCATTAGTCGCTGGAAGGTAGCCGGAGCATTACGCAATCCAAACGGCATTCTCAGAAACTTATAAGTTCCGAACGGTATCACAAAGCATGTTTTCTCTTGGTCCTGCTCTTGGACCTTTATCTGCCAGGAGCCTGATTGTAAATCTATGGTGCTCATAAATGGCGTAGGCTTTGCACCATGTAACAAATTGTCAATTCTTGGCAATGGATACATATCTGGAGTTGTAATAGCGTTCAACTGTCTATAGTCCACGCAAACTCGTGTTCCTCCATCTTTCTTAGGCACCATGACGACTGGCGCTGTCCACGGTGATTGGCAAGGTTGAATAACACCTGATTCTAACATTTTGTTTACTTCTTGTCTCAGAATGTGAGTTCTTGCTGCTGATAACCTGTAAGGGGCTACCGAAATAGGTGTATGATTACCTGTATTAATGACGTGTTCGATTTGAGAAGTTGGCTTACCATTAGCAATAAAAACGTCTTCATTGCGTTGGAGCAGGTCTTCCAGTAGCTGCTGGTCACTCTCACACAACACATTAATTGACGCGATATCATTTGAAGGTTCGAACAGAAAATTTAGTTCAGGGGACAAATCTGTTTCTTCATTATAGTATTCTGCCAAACTATTTTGCGCGTCGTAATAAAGCGCATCTATGACGGGCGAGTGGCCATCGAACATAAGTTTGGGCTTTTTACTAGGCGGTGTTGATAGGTCCAGCGGTATCAACGGGCCATATTGCTTTGGCGGCGTTGATGCATGGGCGATATTGGCAGCTTCATGCACTTCAGGCATGTTCTGTGTTGGAATTTCAGCTTCCATTGGTTGAATTGCCTTTTCAGCGTATATGCTCGTCCCTGGTACTGGCAGCACTTCACACTTGTTAACAACTTCCGAAATGTCCATGGAAGGTTGCGGTGATCTTTGCGATTCTGGTGTGATTGCCATTGGGGAAATCATTCGTGGGAGGGTAAACTCCTCCTTCAGCTTCTCTGCTACTATGTCCTGTATAGACTCGGCCTCCAGCTCGTACACAACTGAGGGGTCATCCAGAAAGCGGCAGATTCGTTGTGGTATATTTAACATCAACAAGGCATCTGTAATGAACCCTACTCCCAATAGAGTTATGTTGTTGGTAGCCTGCGGTAAAATAGTGAAAGTTGACGGTATTACTCTGCCGAATAGTGTTATCGGGGCTCTAACTGTAAGGGCCATCTGTTTCTTGGGTATGCCGTCAGCGAGGGTTATGCTCATTTCCTTTTCCTCAAACAGGTACCCGTTCCTTTGAAGTTG
Source organism: Pyrausta aurata (assembly GCA_963584085.1). Taxonomy (NCBI): domain Eukaryota; kingdom Metazoa; phylum Arthropoda; class Insecta; order Lepidoptera; family Crambidae; genus Pyrausta; species Pyrausta aurata. The sequence continues at coordinate 8,008,654 of OY757262.1, read as the reverse complement.
CTTATACAATGAGTATGCTGCTATGTTCGACCTGGCTCCTGTATCGATCTGTGCAGTCCCCTTTATGTGCCCTACCTTAATCCTCACCACCGGCCTCAAGTCCATTCCTGCTATATTTACTCCACAAAAGATAGCATCGTCAGAAGTAGTTGGCCTTGGAGTCGAGCATTTCGTGCAGCGACTACGGATCACGCCAGGCTCTCCACATCCATAGCAAGAGAACTTGGGCTTATCTGCTGTACGAGCAGCAGTAGTCGGGACGACCTTCGGAGCTTCGGTTTGTTCCGCTTTAGCTTTCTTCCTACATGTCTCAGCCGAGTGACCAGGGATACGGCAGAAGTTGCAACGTTTGCCTCTTGAGGCGGGAGCAGGTGGGCGCTGGTAAAGGTTTGCTTTCTCTTTCATGTGCCTCTCCACCTCTCTAGCCTTCTCCAGCAATTCATCAAACGTTGTCACGTGGTCTCTGGCTACCCTTTCTCTGATGTCAAGTCTCAGTTGGCCATACACTAGATCTATGAGCTGGTCCTCAAACAATCTATGGGTTTCTGGTAGCTGGGCTATCAGTGCACGTTTTTCGGCTTTAAACGTTTCCGTGTTCTGGTGATCTTGACTTGTTTGCACAATCTCCTGGTAAATCACGTAGGGAAGTTTCTTAGGTGCAAACATGTGTCGTAAGCCTGCTTCAAAATCAGCCATGACGTAACTTGCGCCTTAACACCTTGCCACCAAGTAGCAGCCGCATCGGTCAGAACCAACGGTAAACCAGTCAGAGCATCTTCATCGGTTATATGTTTCAACTTTATGTATACATTCAGGGCCGCCAGGAATGCTTCTACATCGCTAGCCGATTTGCTTCCAGCATATCTTGCCGAACATTGAGCCAATGTCCCCGAACGACGGGTTTCTCCCATCTTCTCCAATAATTTTTCAAATTGTTTCTCCGTGAGACTCATTTTCTTTTTAACTGTAGGGATATCACGCTTGTTAATAAGTACCCTAGCACGCGATACGTTTAAAGAAGGTTATCTGTGAGGTCTTGGTCTTAAATTATAATTTCGGGCCTCGAGTTGGGACGCCAGTTTGTAAGAGAGGGGAACCTACTTTTAGAGAGATAAATGACCAAGACCAATATTTATGATTGTATCCCGCATTTATTGCAAGTAAATACCTAAAGCTAGATACACATCTTAATAATAACAGACAACCTCTAAATAAATTAATCTAGTAAAGATAGGATTGCTATATAAATTAGTGCAAAGCTACTTTAAGATCTAATAATAAAAGCTTCTTTTCCCACATTTTTTTCTTTTGTTCCATTTCCATTTCTAAGTATTTTTTCTGAAGTTGAACCAGCTCTAGTTTGGCTTCAGACAGTTTTTGGAAGCTCTGACTTACAGTTGATTTTGGTTTGTTTCCCCTGTGAGCTGAAATAAGCATACATTTTTAATAATTGACAAACATACATGTTTGTTTGTACAACATACAGGTAGGTATATTACCTACACCCACAGTATAAACCGGAGTAATAAACAAAAAAAAACATTTATTATTCCATGTAGAAATACCTACACAGGAATACTAATTTCCCATGTTAGTGCTTACTAACTAATGGTTTTACAATATTTTTAACACTCACAGTGTCATATTTTATTCTTAAAAGATGAAATACTAACTAGTTAAGATATAGATAGTCCTTATATTGGTCTCATCATCAACATCATCATTTATTTAATACAAAAAATACAAATAAAATAGATAATTAGTTACAAAAATTTACATTGCTTGCTACATGTTATATACTTACTGGAGAGAGCGTCTTCTTTTTCTTACGCAGAATTTGCACTCTTGACTGTACAGGAGTGTTAAATATTGGCGTTTTATCTATATTCATCGTATTTTCTATATTAGTGGTTGACTCTGGTCCAATATCTGTAATATGACATTATGACGTTATGTTTTGGAATATATAAACTCTTCATTTCACTCATAGGTCATTTTTAACAGAGGTGAATATTGTAACAGATTAGCTGTCATCTTACCTAGTGTGCTCTTAGAAATAGTTTCCTCTTCTATCGGCTTAATTCTCTCTTCTACTGGCAAACTCAATTGATACTGCGACATCAGTTCAGTGTCATTATCATAAATGGTATAAAGACCATCAATTTGAGGCTCTATTATTTTTTAATAGAGCTCAAAGGATCATCTTCTTTCAGAAGATTAGGGGGGCCACCACCTAAACAATAAAAGATAACATTATATAAAATTTAAATAAGTAAATAAAGATACAATGTAAATAAAAACAAATTAAATATACAAACCTGTTCCCATTATAGCCTTTTTGGCCTTATTCTCTTCTTTTTTGCATTCCTTAACTAGTTCTTCAAAACCTTTTTGACAAAGCTCTTTTGGTTGATTTACTGTCACCGCTACCTCTTCCCAATTTTTCCCATTTTCTTCTATAGCACTCACCAAAGCATTTCCGTGCATAGGATCTAGAAAAAAGAAAATACACTTACCTCAAGGACCGCAACACAAAGAATATTTAACACTAACTAACAGACATATTATTATGTTTTATTAATTAAGTCATACTTAACATGGGCATTAAATATTATTTATGATTATAATATCGATTTTATAAAATTAAATAAACAGTATGTACTCACTTCGTAACAACATCTTTGCCTCAGAGTGTTGCTTTTTAATCTTACTTTTTACATTTCTGTAACAACTTATTAGGTTTTCTGATGTTCGATGCAGGTTACTGGTATTTGCGTTAAATATTTCGGTTATTTTTGCCCACGCATTTTGCTTGTCACTTTGCTTTACACTATCAGTTTGTTTGCATTCTATAATATGGACATAAGGCTTGATAGAATCAAAAAGTAACAATTGATCTTCTTTCGAAAAATTAGGAGCACGAGTCCTCGTCTGTTTGCTAGATTTCTCAGCCATTATTATTTCAATAAACGTATTAAGTATATTAAAAAATACCACGATAATACACAAACTACACAAGACGCAAGTTATAGTTTCAAACACAGATTAGTAAGAGTATGTCTACAAAACTTGAACGTTTACTGACAGATTTGACATTGACATGTTTCTTTTTTATGCGACTTTTAGACAAATCCCGTTCCCATTCGCACTAGTTCGACATCAATTTGATGCTAAACGTCACTAACACTAAGCGTTACGCAGAACGGAACGCACGATACTGTTTTACCGACGCGTTAATATTGCTTAGCTAAATGGTCATAAAAAAGTTGTCGTGCAAGACATTCACTAAACGTGTTTAGGTTAAACGTATTATGCCACTAATCATGTTTAGCTAAACGGAATTATCTCGTATTTAAGCTTTACGTTGTGCAAGCTGCCCTAAGCTGATTAAAAATCAAAGCTAGGATTGGTTTATGCATATGGCACTTAATTTGATAAAAGCAAGTTTAAGCAAGGAAAGTTAAAAGTCTAAAACAAGGATCGGCTTATGAATATGAACATAAATGATTATGCGTAATATTAACAAGCGGGTATGACTCTAAATTATAACGAAAGCTAAGCGATTAACTAATTAAAGCAAGCAATAATATGAGTACGGGACGCGGTTGGGGACGATACAACACGATAACTCAATTCCTTCCGTGTTAATTCATAATTCATTTATTTGCCATAAACGGAAACAAACTGTTTTATCGCGTTGAGAGCGCGTTCAATTCGTTCAACGGGTTCAACGGGTTCCGTGTTACGGAATCGCGGCGAGGCTCGAAATGAACTGACTCGAGGCGGCGGCCGGCTGCCTTATACATATATGATTTGGGTCGGCGCGCGAGTGAATCATGCGGGGGCGCGGCTGGCCGATGCGTAGCTCTCGATGCTCGGTGAGGATGACGTAATGGAGCGGCGCGCGGCTCGTAGATAAGGTTGCCGTGTTACACCCCTCAATTTTATTATTAAATTTAAATATTTTAATAGTAGATTGTTATACAAGGGGAGAAAGCGACCCATTTCACTCGAGATGTTTCTGGCGCTCGAACGAAGTGAGAGCGCCAATAATTCGAGAGTGAAATGGGTGATTTCACCCGAGTTAAACATACTATTTTTCATTTTGACTGTGAGGAAAACATTAAAATTACAAAAGTGGCTGTAGATGTCTTGGTGAGATATTACGTAGTTCAGCGAGAAAGGAAAACTCAAGTTTTGAACAAAATATGACAGTTGATTTGCAGTACTAACAACATCTAACACGATTACAAAGAATAACGGCACGAATACACGAAAACAGAGTACAAAAAAGCAGAAAATATCAAATAATTAAAATCTTTGTAAAGAATATCGATCGATTTTTTTCCACAGATAATAACAGAATCCAAAAACAATTTCTTTTTTTTATTAAAGTTTTAACGGCTTTGGACGAAATGACACTGACAATATACAATTTAAAAAAAACATCTTGGCATTATGACGGGCAGCCAAATATTTTAATTAATAATTGAATTAAAATTAGAAATTTTATATTTCTTTATCAACGATTATACATAATAACTACACAATATGATTTTCAATTTACAGCTAAGCAAAAATGTTTGTTATTTTAATAACATGATGTGACTCAATTATCTTTGGTCCAAGCTTTGACTGCAGGCCTTGACTCTATGCCATGTCACTGAAAACTAAATTACTTTCCACCCTAGGGATGGATAAGCTATTTTCCACCCGGCTATCTACACAGGAAAGTTCTATTTTCCGAACAGGAGAGATGAAAAATTATTTTTTCAGCTTATTATACTGCATTTTATTACAGTTCTATTTCATATTTAAGAATAACAAAATTCCGACGAAAACTATTTTCTATTAATTTCCCAAAAAAGGTTAGGTTCCAAAAACCAAAGAGGTCTTAGGAAAAAAATGGATGTCCATATAGTAAATATTTAAAAAATATAAAAAATATTAAAAAAAATAGTGAATGCTTTCAATCGACAGTAAATACCCTAAATAATTAATAAATCTATAGTATAATAACATATTTAATTTATTTTATTTTTTATTAAATAATATTGGGTAAGTGTCAAAAACGGCACACTATGCATTTAAGGGTTAAGTCAGTATTTTCAAAGTATAAGCATGTTTATAATTATTACTATACACCGTTATTTTTTATCGATGTTTTTACAGGGAGGTGATTCTAATTATGTCAACAAATAACTTTTGTAATGAAATCACAAGAAAAAAATAAGTATAGATATATATATATGAGGTTCTTGGATTTTGTAACTGTATAGAATTAATAAATATTGATTAAAAGTGATGAAGTCGTTGTTATTCTGCAAGATTCTCACACAAGGACGGTAAAATATTTACAGTCTTACCACAAATCATCCGTTAAAACTGGTTTTAAGTCATGTTTAGTTAAAAACTGTTTTAAATTTAAAAAGGGTTTAGAACAGTGTTTAACATTTTGTACCAAAAATAGGTTTTTGGGCAGTATTTAGCTAAACACCAGTTTTAGATAAAAACATTCATTCATTCACTCAATTCATTCATTACATTTCCTAGTACGAAGGTTGCATTCAACACACTTCCGGGTAAATGAACAAAAGCTTCTTAAAACGATGGCTGAATAGTAACAAAACCCAAATCTTAAAAACAAAAGTTGTAATTACAGAAAATGAGAAGAATCTGATTTGTTTTAACTTTTTGACAGGAGTTTGTAAAGAAAGAGCGCGTTTTCAATTCATTTGTAAAAAGTCGTATTTTGTTGTGTATTGACTGATTTCTTTTCAACATGAATCAAAAAAGAAAGATCGCTCGGACAGTTGGACAAAAGACGAAAAGGTAAATCAAATGGATAATTATAACTACTACATAGTCGCCGTATGTGGGCTTTGGAAACGTAATAGCATTGTAATTGTTTATTTTATTTCAGGATATCCATGAACAGCTTATAGAAAGTTCGAAAGACGTGGTAGAAAACAGAAACACGGATACCAACACAAACCGTCATAAAGTTGCTGAGTGGAATTTGATTTTACAAAAGAATGTCTAAAATAGTGTCTGTTCATTACAATAATTTAATTGAAACCTGTGTTGCCATCCTAATCTTGCGGCGCGCGCTCCTACGCACATCATTTTGAGTACTTACCTATTTTTTGCTTATGAGAACCCCGTAAAGTAGTTGCTTTCGAGACATTGTGCCTATGACACTAACCTGACCTACCAGGGCTCAATTTTCGCGTGTGCTTTCCCTTAAACTTATCTGAAGACCTGTGTGACTGTGCCTGTGTCCTCGGTGATCACCTGCAACCTGGAAACCATCTACTAGCGGATAATAGGTGAGTCCTGACAGACAAAACCTCCCTTATATTTTTTGCCTACCACGTTGAATCCACTGCCGATCCCGAACAGTGTCTAATGTCTATAAAGTACCGGGGTGCGAACTTGTTTTGTTTGTTTGTTGATTAAGTCCAATAAATCAATAAATCAATAAATCAATTGTTGTGAAATCAATCATCCATAATATTTTTTATAGGAAAGCACGAATTTGATTTACCGCGAAACGAAAGTCAAGTTGTCAAATGTCAATCTGTCTATTTTTTGAGGTTAAACACAAGATAAAATAGGGGGGAGGGTGTTTAACTAAAACACTGTTTAAAAGAGTGTTTTAGCGCCAAAAACTGATTTGTGGTAAGGATTTTCTTAAAATCTTGTTAAACAGTGCCTAAAACTTTGTTCAAGTGATTTGTGGTAAGGCTGTTAGACTCTGACAGGTTACCTATTATTTCATCTAAATTAGGCAAATGAAAATTACTGTGTTTTATGGCTTTATTTATCGTATAAGTAACACACTAAGCACTTCATTTTCTTTTTAAATTGTAAAATACTCTCGTGATAGTTTCAGAATAACTCGTTGACGTGACCTTTCGTAAAACGCTTTATGGTTTACACATCGATACGCTAGGCTGCACTATTGAAGTAAATGTTGTCGATAAGGTTTCTTAAATTTTGACCACATTATATATATTTATAAAATTAGTTATTTCTTAGATCCACAAATACGCATAATGTACTGCACTGAATAAAATTTTGTCTTGTAAAACTGTAAAACCTTACACAGTCTCCCTCTTCCCCTTTGGGATTGCCAAAATGCAGGTACGCACTGTAAGTGACAGTTTTTATTAGATTTAAATAAAAATAAACCATTGTTATGATTGTAATGACCGCTCACAACCGGTCGTTGTGGAAAGCCATGGGGGAGGCCTATGTTCAGTAGTGGACGTCCTTCGGCTGATGATGATTGTTATAGTTCAGTATTATAAACTACTTTGAAAATAAATTGAATCGCACTATAAAAGTGACAAACTTCAATAAAAATACTTCTATAATATTTAAAAACAGGCTTTAATAAAACAATTATATTATTACTGATAAAAGATGAAAAGTCTTATTACTTTGACCAAACGTAATGCGTTAACGAAACAAGAACTTTTAGTCAAGGAGCTGTATGCAATCTTTAAAATTATTTTAACATAGGTTGACTTGTAGAAACTAATAGCTTACCAAAAAATGTTTGAAATGTAAATAAAAATACTCATCATTACAAAGTCATTAAAATAGCAGATAATAATTAAAAGGTAAGTCCTCAATGAAATCATTTGTACCGACTTCAAAAAAAGGAGGTTATCAATTCAAGTCAGTTTTTTGAAGTCGATTTAAATTTTTTCAATACATAAATGGTATGATAATACAGAATATTCTTAATTAAGGAAGGAAAACTTGAAAGTCATGTTAAATATAAATTACAGATAAAATATGTACTGAATGTAATGTTATATTTAGTACTACATTACGTTCCGTGCATTAATTCTGTCTCTTGCACTATTCAAAATTAAGATCAGCGGTAGTCGATGCATGGTGCATTCTGCTGCGTATGCGAGTTACATTTTTGCTAGGCACAACATTATGTTATTGTATTAACGTCACATTCGCATAAAGATCGAGTTATTTTATAGCTATAAAATAGCACCCATACTAACTTCCTAAAAGTACATAGCTCGTACTAACATAATACAAAAAGAGTATTAGTTACTTACTATCTTTGTAATACTATCATTGACCATTCTTACATAAGATAACTTAAATAAGTTAAATAAATTATTTTATTTTGAATATTATCTATCAAAACTACTTCCTCACCTGCAATAAAATTAATATCATCTTACTTATAATCGATACTATCATAAAGTATTTTGTGTTTTATAGCAACAAGTATGAGGCAATTATGAAATATTTGGATTAATTTAGTTTAAGCGACTAAAATTAACCAACATCCGACGCTGCTATAAAATGATAGAATAGAATAGAATAGAATAGAATAATTATTTATTTGACACACACAATTTAAAAATTACAAAGACAGAAGGAGACAGAAAAAAAACACAGATAAAAAAATAGTGTGCCAAAAAGGTCCCCGCTCAGTTTAAGTCGCGGCAGCAGATGACAAGCATGCCGCGACACTGATTTTCAGCGGGAACCCTTGTGTTGTGTGTAAGGCAAACACATACCTAAAATAAGAAATAAAACAAAACAGAATCAAATAAAATTAAAATTAAAATGATTTAAAAAAATTACAATTACAAAACAATTAAAATAACAAAAAAGAAAGAACTTCATTGCGCTCGCAGCGCCCTCAACTGTACCGGTTGATGAGTGAGTTGTACTAATCTGTGGAGTTGAGTCCCAACTTACTAATCTGTGGTCCCAACTCCCAACCTTACACCCAGCCTGCCACTGCTGTGTCTATGGTTTTACCATTTTTAACTTGACATCTGTGGCTAATATCCGCTCCGCGACCCTCAACCTAACCAAAAAAAAGTAAAAGATTTGTAAAAATGTGCCACGTCGTGTCGTGAAACCACACCCCGAATTTAAATAGTTACGCCGTTTAAATATTTTAAATCGAATGAAATGCTCGGTTGAAGAAAGCCACCGAGGATTAGTCGCCCATTTTATGTAGGGATCTTGCCGTGCCCCAACGCATGACGCGCATACTACTTTGGTAAGTAAAAGCCACGTTGTTGCTGCATTTGTTTTTGGCCTCTTCTTGTTGGCTTGAGAGAAGGGTCTTTTTGCAATGAAGTTGAATAGTAGATTGTTATACAAGGGGAAAAAGCGACCCATTTCACTCGAGATGTTTCTGGCGCTCGAACGAAGTGAGAGCGCCAATAATTCGAGAGTAAAATGGTGCTTTCACCCGAGTTAAACATACTATTTTTCATTTCGACTGTGAGGAAAACATTAAATTTACAAAAGTTGTTGTATATGTCTTGGTGAGGTATTATGTAGTTCAGCGAAAAAGGAAAACTCAAGTTTTGAACAAAATATGACAGTTGATTTACAGTACTAACAACACCTAACACGATTAGAAAGAATAACGGCACGAATACATGAAAACAGAGTACAAAAAAGCAAAAAATATCAAATAATTAAAATCTTTGTAAAGAATATCGATCGTTTTTTTTCCACAGATAATAACAGAATCCAAAAATAATTTCTTTTTTTTTATAAAAGTTTAACGGCTTTAGACGAATCCTTCCTGAAATGACACTGACAATATAAAATTTAAAAAAAACATCTTGCCATTATGGCGGGCAGCCGAATATTTTAATTGTTAATTGAATTAAAATTAGAAATTGTATATTTTTTTATCAACGATCATTCATGACATGATACCTACACAATATGATTTTCAATTTATAGCTAAGCAAAAATGTTTGTTATTTTAATAACATGATGTGAAATTATCTTTGGTCCAAGCTATGACTGCAGGCCTTGACTCTATGCCATGTCAATTAAAACTAAATTACTTTCCACCCTAGGGATGGATAAGCTATTTTCCACCCGGCTATCTACACAGGAAAGTTATATTTTCCGAACAGGAGAGATGAAAAAGTTTTTTTTGCTTTCAGAGCGCGCACCGGAGGGGGCAAAGAGTTCCAGCACCGCGTGGCAGCAAATCGGAAAGATCCCCGGAAGGTCACTGTGCGATGGCGTGGAGTCAGAAACACAGGCGTGCACGCTCTTCTTCCTCGCCCATTCCCACCCCGTGCCCAAAGCTGCTTTTCTCCCAAATACGTCGGTTTCTGGGTTTTTATAACACCAAATAGTAAGGTTGCAAGATGTAGCTTTCGGCGCGCTTCCATTTTCAATATATTAGCTGCATTGAGATATGGTGTTACATGAGTCCGTGGTGGAATGTGGAAGCAGAACCTAGCACAGGCATTTTGCACCCGCTGGATGAGCCCTGCCGACCTCGCCAGTAAACATGGTCCATAAACTGTGTCGCAGTAATTAAGTTTGGAAAGAATCAACGATTCGCACAGTGCTATTCTTAGTTTTTCACACAGATAAGGCCTAATTTTATACAGCAACCTCAGTCTGTAGAAACAATTCTTTACACATTCAGCAATGTGGCTCTCGAATCTGAGGTTGCTGTCAAAGATAAGACCCAGGTTCCTGGCCCTGTCCACTCTTTCAATTTGTTCAGCATTTATTGTGATTTGGAATTCAGCATTATTTAACTTAGCCAAATTCTTTGCACTCCCAATAACCATTACCTTTGTCTTTCTTGAGTTTAGTGTAAGTGAGTTTGCAGAGCACCAGTCCACAATTCGCTGTAGTTCGTCATTGACCCTGGCAACCGCATCCTTACATTCTGCAGGGAGAAATGGTTAGTATAGTTGAATGTCATCAGCGTACATGTGGTACTTGCAATATCTGATACACTCTGTGATGTCTGCACTGTAGAGAATGTACAGAATAGGCCCCAAGATTGAGCCTTGTGGGACTCCTCTAGTTACGGTTTGCTGTACAGATCGCAGTATGGTGCCGTCAGGTTTTTTCAGCTCTACATATTGCCGCCTATCAGTCAGGTAGCTGTGGAACCACTTCACAGCGCTAGTGTCCAAGCCATAGTATTTCAGCTTGGAAAGGAGCAAGGGTATGCTTATGGAGTCAAATGCTCGTGAGAAGTCAAGGAGTAGCAGCAATGAGACCAGTCCGCTGTCCTGGGCTGACAGAAGCCCGTCCACAACGTCTGACAGGGCCGTGGCCGTACCAAATCCCCTGCGAAAGCCTGACTGCAGAGATGAAAGCAAGTTGTTTTTCTCTAGGTATCCGGACAGCTGGTCGCATACTATTCTCTCCAATACTTTAGAGAGACATGGGAGAAGACTTATTGGGCGAAGCTCCTGCAAGGTCCTTGGCTGGCTGGATTTAGGCAGAGGCTTGACAATGGCCACTTTCCATTCGTCAGGGAATTGACTCTCTATTATGGAGCGGTTGACTATGGCTGTGATGGTATCCAATGAGTGAGGGAGGGTGAGCAGCAACATATCCAATGACACCCCATCACTCCCCAGAGCATTCGACTTCAGTCCTTTGATTGTCTTCAGTACTGTTTCACGCCCCACTGTTTGCAAGGAGAAGAAAGCTGAGCCATCAATTCTATGGAGCTCAAAGTGAGTCAGCTGTGAGATTGTGACCTCCCCAGCACCGGGAACATTTAGAAAGTATGAATTAATCAGGTCAGGGTCATTGAATATTGATGGTAATTCAGTGCTGGCTTTCTTGTTTGGAAGTACTGAGTCCTTAAGGTTTTTCCATAAGCTTTTTCCATAAGCTTTTTGGATCACTTAGTTTATCTACATCTACACTAATATTATAAAGAGGAAAACTTTGTTTGTTTGTTTGTTTGTTTGATTGTAATGAATAGGCTCATAAACTACTGGACCGATTTTGAAAATTCTTTCACCATTCGAAAGCTACATTATCCACGAGTAATATAGGATATATTTAATTTTGAACAAAAATAGTGTTCCGTAAGTTATTAGGGTTTTTCGGACACAAGGTGTAAAAAATCAACCAAAACAGTTACTTATTTTGCGTACCCTGCCTAAACTATTAAAGATAGAACCATAAAATGTTCTAAGTAATTGTAGATCTTATAAATATCTACAAAAAAGTCCGCGACATACTATACCTATCTATGTCGGGTGAGGCACAAGAACCATTTTTTTTATTGAAAAATCTTGATTATTTTTTGGACTACATTTAAACGCGTTTATTTTACTCATGCTATTAATCCTTATCAAAATTAATTATTTCATCACTAAGTACAGTTAATGTAAATAATATTTGGTCTTTAAATGATTAAAATTGGACGTTTGGTTCTGAAGTTATAGCGATATTAAATTGGACGTTTGGTTCTGAAGTTATAGCGAAATTAAAATACATATTACGATTTCTGCTGCACGGCCGGCCCGTTGCGAAGTAGGTTTTACCAAGGCCCGGTGAGCGTGTGGGAGGGGGAGTTTAGATCTATGAGTAAGGTACCCGCGCGGCGCGATTTTCAGTAAAAATTTCTTGCGCACTCACGATAAACAAATCCCTGGGCCAAACATTCAAATTTGTAGAAATTTATTTACGAAAAGAATGTTTTACGCATGGGGTCGGGGCTCCCGAGCATCAGTATATTTTGTTACCAGAAAATAATGTAACGTCAAATGTTGTGTATAGAGAAGCTCTACAATAATAGCTTAAGTTTTCTATCCTAAAACAACGGGTTGCACTCCGGGACTTAACAACTAACACCCACAGAAAGAAAATCTGTTCAGCCTGCGGATAGTGACTGCTTCGTCGAAGTTAGTGTCGGTTTCTGTGAATTGACATGGGAATCATTTGTTTGCTGACCGTGTCTTTCCTGGGTAGGCTTTTTGCAGCGGTAACCGACATCCACGCGGGCGGAGCCGCGGGCGACCGCTAGTTATTTATATTATAGGCAAAGTAGCATGACTTTTCATTTTTAATTGCCCTCGACACAATCAGCTTCATTTCCCTGTAGCTGTCCCTGAGCAATGGTGTCCTGCCCTGCCCTGCAGTCTATATTCTTTATGGTAATTATCCCTGAGCCTCATCATTTTTTTAATAGTATCAGTGATCCATGGGTGTTGTGGAAGTTTGAATTTTCTTGTCTTCAATGGTGCATGCAGGTCCATGAGACCACGGACACAAAGAGTAAAAGCTTTTACCAGGCAGTTAACATCTTCAATGATGTTGAGGCCCTCCCACTGGATAACACTAAGGTCTGCACGCAATCTATCTGGCAGTATGTTTTTCAGTGGCCTATATGACACCCAGCATGGACTGGCCTTTTCTTTTTTAAGTTTCAGCTCTGCCAAAAGCATTGCATGTGCTCCTAAATCAGGTGAATATCTTACCTTCACTTTCACTGCTGGTATGTCAGTACAGACTACATCTATTAGAGTGCTGCTGTGGCTAGTGAAGTGTGTGGGTTCTGTAATTAATTGGTTTAGGTTAAGGCATTGCGTAAATTGAGTTAAAAGCCTGTACTTATTACTACCTATGTCCAGCAGGTCCATATTAAAATCTCCCACCAGTACTATGCCATCCACTCCCGAGAACGCGGCCACAGATTCAGTAACAGCGTCAAGAAACAGGTCCACATTCTGCCACGGGGGTCTGTAGGCTGTTCCAACCATGACTTCTCGATTCATCAGGCGCACCGATAGCCACATCTGCTGTATAGCCGACTCTGGGTTAGGATGCTGGCGTAGCCTAGCATTAAGACCTCGACGAATATAAAATCCCACCCCACCATCGCAATCCTTCGAAATGCATCTTGGTCTTGGCACATGCCTCAGCTGGTAGCCTGGTAATCTGGGTGCCCTGCAGTCCTCCTCGCTCTCCAACCATGTTTCGTTTATAGCCATTATGTCTGGACTCTCCTCCCCCATCGCCACTATAAATTCCTCGTGCTTTGTACCTAAAGACCCGGCATTAAATAATCCAACTATTAGATTTTTCAGCCCAAGGCCTTGGACAGAGGTAAGTTTATTAAAACACAGTGTGCAGATGATATGATAGAAATCTTATAAATATAAATATCAATATTGCTAATAAAGTAAATAAATGAGTTAATTGTTTTGATAATTTTAATGATGTAAATTATAAGAATTAAAAAAATGTGTAAAATAAAATATTAATCATTGGTAATAATAAATAGAAATAAAAATTGTTGAATATAATAAAATTGAAACAGATTATGAAAAAATATACTTTGTTTCAGCTTGGCGGGGTCGGAACGGATCAAATAGAAGCAGTGACACAGAATTACATCATCAGCAAGTGAACAACATGACAGCGCATAAATCAACAGTGATACAGTTAAACTATGGAACAAGAACACAGGTAAGTCATACAATATACTACACAAGTGAATATGCAAAACACTTTTAGCGACCAATACAGCATTATTGACATTAAAAATTGTTTTAGGATCCAGGCTGGCAGGTAGCTGAAGAGGGAGAGAACACTCTTTCGATGTCACCCATTCCCCGGAGATGATATACCGGCGCTCCGTCGGACTTACGTGCATAAATATGTCCCCGTGATGTTTTTACAATTAATAATGCTTAGTTTTAATTCTTTAAATCGAATTCATTTTGATAACAGTATCATTTTTTTTGCGTATAGCCGAACTTTTTCAACAATTATCACTAAATCTTCAAGCAGTGGTGCTAGTTTTATCAACGCAGCCTTCGCTTTTCATCGAGACTCGTGAAAACATATTTTAAAATGTGAGTAAGTACCTAAATGTATAGTTTTTCAGTCCGATTGATTTATTTTCCGTTCCAAAAATAATTGAATTATGTCCTAACAAAAATTTACTCACACGTAGGTACATTGGTGCTTATCATAACACAGCAGTACTACTAAAATACACAAATTTCACAAAGTATCTATTGCTCACAATATTTTAATTAATATTATTTTATTACCTTGTTTTAGGTCGGACTCTGAGTGCGAAATTCCTAGAAAATCGACTTCTGTGCGCAAAACGAGAATCTACAGATCGAATTCGGAGAGTGAAGCTGAGCCAACAAAGAAACTGACTTCACGCGCTCGTAAAACTAAGGCCTCTAAGTCAGACTCAGACAGTGATGTAGATTCGACTTCAACGTCCAAAAAGCAACGAAAAACAAAAAAAAAAACATCTCCTACCATTAAAAAACGCAAAACATTAAGGTAATTATTACATTTTGTTGAACAGTTCTACTACATACCTATATAATAAAAATAATAAATTCATAAACTAAAAATATTTTTAAATCATCTTAAATAAGTGATTTCTTTGTTTATATAGTAGGTAGTTATTATGTTTAAAATTTCATGTTTTATTGGACTATAATAACTTCAAATTTATTTTACAGGACGGACAAAAAACGTACGACCTCTTTGGCGTCGGCAGCAGTAGGGAAGACGTAGAAGTAGCAAGCACCAAGAAAACCTTGCCGTCCTACATCATCAACCGGGTGGCCAACGGCAATGAACGTCGGACAACACAAACTTCAGGTAACTTTTACGTTGACCTGAATGTTTACAAATCCTCGGACGCACTCGACACTTAGGCGACGGATTTGTGAAAAAAAGCGCTGGTGCGAATTAAGTTTCAAACCCGCGAAGAGTCCGACCAGTGGCGTAGCTTACAGAAATTGGTGCACAGCGTAAACTCCTTGTTTAAAGAGGAACCAAATTTTTATGCGGATAAGTAGTAATAAGAGTAATAAGATTTAAGTAGTAAGTAATAAGAGCTTACTGCTAGGCATTTTTTTTTTGTATTTTCATGTAACTGTTAGTATAACCTCTTTCGTTTACATTTTTTTTTTACAAAATGCCTTTCTGCTCACTGTGAAACGTTACGGTAGACAGGAAACGATGGACAGGACATGGTGCGGAGTAATACACATACAAATAAAAGTACTGTTCCCATTGGTGACAGCGTAGAACTAATTAAGTCTGCTTTCAAGGGACGTATTTCTAGTTATAAAGTTGTTGCTTCAAACGAAGAAGAAAAAAACTCGTCTCAGTTATTTTTAAAGAACATTAAAAATCAAATAAAGGCACTAATAAATCGTTCTTCACAAACACACTGAAAATAAGTGTTATTTTGGAGATTAGTTGTGAAAAATCGTGTCAACATGGCAAAAGAAGGTGAAGAACCGAGAAGATTTGCGCATATTCAGCAACCGCCGCCGATGTCGGAATGTGGCAATATGTCCGACAACTGGTGTGACTGGAAAGATACTTTTGACTGGTATCTTATCGCATCGGGGCATGAAAACGACTCAGGGCGAGAAAAATGTGCATTATTTCTACACGGCACCGGCAAGTGTGGTCGGGATATTTACAAAGAGTTAGATTTCGAGGACGATGAAAAATCTAATTACGAAATAATCTATCTATCTATCTATATAAATAAAAATGAATTGATGTTCGTTAGTCTGATTAAAACTCCAGAACGGCTGGGCCGATTGAGCTGATTTTGGTTTTAAAATGTTTGTCGTAGGCCAGGGTAGGTCTAAACGGTGAGCAAATAAGGAAAAATTGCGAGAAAGATAGAGTAAAACGACAATTCCATTTTCCCTTATAAAAGTTGACCACTTACTTTCTGTCAAACATTTGACGGTATTTGTAGTCTAGGTTCCACTCGAATTGAAGAACGCATTAAAACAAGACTTTTGAATCGACAACATAATATCAACTTTGCTCATAACATCATGTATGTAATCAGTCAGGTATCAAACGACTGCCGGGAGTCGCATAATAATGGAATTTCTATTGTGTCTCGTTCACACATACTTGACGAGTTAAATTTCAAAATATAAAAATAATGAATGGGTTATGTTTGACGTTGTTTGACATGTTTGACGGGTGCCAATCTTACTAAATTAATGACAGGCAGGTATACGTTCTGCAAATACTGCCAACATTGTAATAAGACTCCAGTAGGCCTAAAATGCATGACACACTATTTCTTTCGATCGACATGACAAAGTTAATCGATCAATGCTATTTTATCATATTCCCTAACATGCCAACCACATTGGACAAATTTATCCACAACGATAACGAGATATGTCAATTTCTAACCATTCACTCAATTTAATGTCAGATTTGGCTCAAAATGATCAACTTGACACAATGACAGATTGACTCGATATTGTCCACAGATTAGTAAGAGTATATCTAATATTGCCCAAAGATAATGAATTCAAATTAATAAATATGTTCCACGGGGACTTTCTTTTCAATATTTTTACACTTTATTGTTTTTTGAAAGCCTAGGATAAAATATGGCACGACTCAGTCATATATTTTTGCTCTAAATATGTTGTTTTTTATTTGTCGTCGTCGCTAATGGTGGAATTTGAATATTTGTTATTTTTTTTTGTTATAATTATCAAATGCAATAAAATTAATGATTTAATTTAATAGATTTTTGGTATAATTTAATTTTTTTTAGTATATTTTAGTACTGGCAACAGAATGTTACCGATTATGATGTAGCATTCGTCACATCTTAGTAGTATTTTATTACAACCTGGACAGTTATTATTTTTGTTCTGCCGTTCCATCCACTTATTACAAAAGGGACAATGCATTTTAAGGAGTTAAACAATAAGTTCACTATAAGTTCTGTTTTTACATTTGAACAATCTTTTCTTCAAAAGTTAGGTGACAGTGACACTGACAGTATTGCCAGATTACTAAACCACTATTAGGCCGCCCCAACACGAAGTGATAAAATTAGTTTTGGTCGTGACGCATGGATTTTTACTTTTGGGGCAAGCAATGTATGGCGGGTCGACCGTGTCCTTTGGAAGTGACGAATTTCCGTTTTTATATCAATTTGTGCTTTACTTGAATTTTCTGTAGTTTTGTCATATTAATTCGTTTTGTTTTATTTTTTATTTTTTTTTATTTTTATTTATTAAGAAAACCAACTGCGTTACATATTTTTTATCTTAACTAGTACTTACAACTATTAGCAAAGCTAATTACAGGTTTCCCTTCTATACAAATTAGCATAGGACGTGAAACAAAAACAAAAAACAAATAAATTTGAAAAATAAATAAATTTATAAATTTATTTATTTAACACGTTCCGGGACACTACTCCAGACACAATAGATGTTTTATTGTTTTCACGCCTGTAGGCGGGCACTGTCCCGGAACGTGTTAAAAATACATACCTACATACACATACATAAATACTTACCGATACATAGACTTAATACATACCAGAAAAATCTATTTAAAAATTTTACTTTTAAATTTAATAGTACATAGAGATGTATAAATCCTGATTTTAATCTATCCCTCGGCTGTTTAGAATTTCTATTGCTCTGTGCTTAACTATGCTTTTGCTATGAGTGAACATGTCTATTTCCCAAAACGTATCATTATAAGTTTGCGGCAATCGAGACATGGGTGCATTACGCGCGTAGTTAGTGCTCGCTTTGGGGACCACAAACAATGGCGGGAGCCGCCGGCGGCTGCGCCGGGATGGTACGTTATACTTTATGCTTTCGACAAGTTCGGGGCAATCCAGGTTGCCGTTTACTATATCGTATAACAAACAGAAATCCAAGATTTTACGCCTGTCTTTGAGTGGGGTAAGACCATATTGTATACAATTTTCCTTGTATGTTTTTGCCTCTGGTTTTGGAAAACGGTACTTTAGATGACGGATCAAGATTTTTTGAAGTCGCTCTAGGCGATCTATGTAAATAGCATATTGCGGATTCCATATAGGGCTAGCGTATTCAATAACGCTACGAACATATGCGAAATATATCGATTTAATTGTGTTTACATTCTTAAAAGGTTTACAAGTTCGTATTACAAAACCTAGATTTTTATAACCCTTGTCTACAATCTTACTTATGTGTTCTCTGAGAAGCATTTTATCATCAAAATATACACCCAGATCTCTAACCAGAGAAGTTATATGGATAGGAATGCCGTCAAAGGTATATGAGTAAATTATAGGTTTGGGTTTACGGGTAAAAGTGATGCATTCACACTTACTTATGTTTACCGTAATATTGTTCCTTTTGTAATATTCTGATAGCCTATTCAGATCCGATTGTATTATTAGACAGTCTTGTTCATTGTCAATTTTCATAAATATTTTTTTGTCATCTGCATACATTAAATGTCGCGGTGATGTGAAACAAGACATAATGTCCGCCACATACACATTGTAAAACAATGGCCCCAAGTGAGACCCTTGTGGTATTCCTGTGGGTATACTAACAAAATCTGACTTATACCCTCCTATAACTACAGCTTGTGAGCGATTGTACAAATAGGACTTAATCCACCGCAGCAAATCGCCGTGTATTCCCATCCCGTATAATTTATGGATTAGAATGTCGTGATCCACACGGTCAAATGCTTTTTCAAAATCCGTGTAGATCACGTCAATCTGTCCACCCCTTTCCATATTAGGCAAAACATAATTTGAAAAACATGCTAAATTGGTAATTGTGGATCGGCGCTTGAGAAAGCCGTGTTGATTGTCCGGTAGTTCCTTACATATGACGGGGTATATGGCCTCAAAAACAATTTTTTCAAAAACTTTACCAACTGTGTTTAATATTGAGATACCCCGATAGTTCTCGACTTTTGATTTAGCCCCTTTTTTATGTATGGGAACAATATGTGCTTTTTTCCAAATATTGGGGAATACGCCATTATTCAAAGATATATTAAATAATACGGCCAACGGAATACTCAGCGTTTCAGCACAGTTTCGCCAGAAAACCGGTGGTATACCATCGCTTCCTGCTCCTTTATATGGATCTAAAAGTTTTAATTGTTTTTCGACTGTTGACACAGATACAGCTATTTTCGATATGTCATCATTTGAGATACTGTGGTACTCTGTCTCGACATTTTCTTGTGATGGCGTCCCAAAAACACTTTTGAAGAAGTCATTGAAGGCATTGCATATTTCTACACCATCTGAAACTTTCCTGTCACCATACGTTAGCATTTTAGGATAACTTGATCCACCGCGTATTGATTTAATATACGTCCAGATAGCCTTAGGATTTTGTGTGATAGATTCTTCAGCCAACTTTGTGTACTTTGCAAAACATTCTTCTTGGACACGTTGTTGCCGTCGACGTAATAATGAGAATTCATCATAATCTAATAAATTGCCAAATTTTTTCCATCTCTTATGCGCCTTATATTTTTCTTTTATAATTTTTATTAACGCCGGACTGTACCAAACCGGATATTTATGTTTGCCTTGCATTTTTTTGTATGGGACATGTTGTTCAATTGCTTTATTTATTATGTCATAGAAAATATCTATTGCTTCTTCGACTGTGCAAGTTTCAAGGGTAGACTGCCAATTTATCTTACAAAATGTTTTATTTATTATGCTATAGTCACATTTTTTAAAGTTTCTTTTTGGCGTTGTGGCCTCTATCAACGGTGCCACTGTGAGATCAAGAACGTTTAATATAAAAGCTGGATGAGCTCGGTCAGGTTTGATAAGAGGTGTTACGCAGTTAGTGACGTTTAGGGGAAGGTTTGAGAAGGCTAAATCTAAGGTGTTTCCGGCATGATTTTTAAGGGTGTTATATTGTTTTAATCCTAAAAAGCTTAATTCATCGGTTAGTTTTATACCTGCAATTTGTACTTCAGTATTGCCGGTTTTATTATGCGTTGGACCAATCTCATTCCAAGATATGCAAGGCAAATTAAAATCACCGATTAACAAGAAATTACTCTGTGATTGAGAACTGTGCATTAAAGTTTCAACAACGCTCAATACGCAATCTACATCACACGGAATGCGATCAGGTTCCGGCGGTATATATACTACGCTTAAATACAAGTCCGCCGATGCCATAATCGCACGAGCCGGCACACACACCGTCAACATTTCCAGTTGCGCAGGCTGATCTTCAATAGTGCACCGCGATGCTCCTAGCTCGCTGCGCACTAAGATCATAACGCCACCACCATAATTTTTACTGCTTAAAGTAAGGTCCCGGTCGTAACGGAATGTATCGTATCTACAATCACAAAACTCCCTGTCAAAAATCCCCGAATGCAACCACGTTTCCGTAATCACAATAATATCATATTCATTGCATAAAATCTGCTGTTTTAAATTTAAGCATTTCGTACGTAATCCACATACATTTTGATAGAAAATATTTAAGTCATGATTTTTTTGATTATCGAATTTTAAAGTTAAAGTTTAATAATAGTATCTCTATAAAACGTATACATATGCGAATCGGTGTAAGGTTATAATAAAAGTTACTGTATTGAATATTTTTTCGTAAAATAAAAATAGTTAATTTCATAAAAACAAGGGTATTTGGAAACGTAGTTACTAATAAATTCATAGGTTGTATAATATAAAGTGGATAGTTTTGTATTTGCAAGAAACATAATTCATTACAATAAATATTACCAAAAAAGGTCACGAATAAAATATTTTTATAATTATTTCGGCGGTATTCTAATATCAGTGCGCGAACGTTCGTTATTATCAGCTTGCCGAGAGGAACCAAGTTAAATATGACACGCTCACTGTACACAAGTGCGATATAATATGATGTGTTTGCGATGGAACTGCTGTTTTGATCAAAAATAAATATAGTATGATTTTGTAGAACACAATACAGATTTAATAAAATAGTTATTTTCATAATACTATAGCGATTACCATATAATATATATAATAATGGTAAGTATATAATAATAATACATTCAATATTTCTTAATAGTTTTTGTTGCCCAAAATACAGATTTACCAAAAAAATACTATGTATTCTCATTATATAGCAATAATTTAAGTTTAAATCAGATATATAAAATAGAGTAACGTAGTAAACAACAATACAATTTGAAATTTTATACCTTGGATTACAATTTAAAGAAATGTAGCAAGCGGTGATCAATCGACGCACATTTATTGTGTGTGAAGCCAATAATGCTTCAACCGACGTGTCCTTGTTGGTAACCATAGATGCAAAAAACAAAATAGAAGTGACAAACAACAAAACAAAAAATATTAAGACAGTAGCATGTCGAAACATTATTTGAAAAGTGATACAAATATTGTCTGTGATGAAATATAAAAAATATAAAAGGAACCTCAGAATAGTCCATGTAGTGGTTATTTTACAGCTCCAATTTTTCTCATAAGATCTTCGTCTTCGACTATTTGAATAGGCGGGCTGGTGTCGTTTTGTCGCATAAATATTCGGCCGTTTTTTACCCAAACATACTGGTACTCCTTCTTCTTAGCTACCTCTTTACACCTTTTAAGCAGTTGCTTATTTTGAGATGTCAGATGCTCGTTAATATAAATTGGCTTGGTGTCTCCTGCGATGCCAATGTCTTTAGTGGTTAGATGTTTTTTACGTCCAAGAGATATCAAGTTGTCTTTCAGTAGCCTGGTCCTTAATTTAGCGATAATTACTCTCGGACGCCCTTGAAGCTTTACTTTCGGAGATACTCGATTCACTTGTAGTATGTCACTTGGTGCAATATTGATTCCAACATACTTGCATATATCTATAATGTATTCGTTTACATTTTCATTGTTACTTTCGGGTATACCAACCACTTCAATGTTCAATTGTCGCTCTCTTTGTTCGTTTGTGTGTACAAGTAACGAGATCTGTTTATTTTGATCTTTCAATGTCTTTAATTCAGCTTCTGGATCATCAATTTTCTTTGCTTTTATAGAAAGGACATCTATTTTGTTTTTCTCATCATCATGTAAGTCAGATGAAAATTGTGCTGATTGTTGAAGCTCCGATATGTCCCTCTGCATGTCAGTATGTTGCTTATTCAACTTTTCTATGCATGACTTGAGTTCGCTATATTCCTTCCGAATATTTTTCACCTCTGTTCTCAATTCCGCAGCGTCTTCTTTTAGTTTAGACAGATCTTCTTTGATCACACTGTTAAGGGTTTCATTAATCTGACCCAAACTAGCGTTAACTTCGATTTTCCAGCTGTTTATTCCGGTCATAATATTGTCTGTGAATGATTGAAGTGTTTCTGTGAGGTCGTGGTCGTGCCTCCGTTTGCGAGCGGTGATGTTTGACAAATCAGGATCAGATTCATAACGCTTAGATGAGGGCGGTGAGCGTTGCATTTTGCTTATGGGTGACACTTCTAAACTTTAATAAGTCTGTGGTGGTGTAGGTGCCGTGAGAAGCGAGCCGCCCCGAGCTTGAACGAACTTTACCGAAGGATACACGAGTTGCACTCAGTGTAGGTTCGAAAGATAACAAGCGCACATTTACCAGAAATAGAAAGTAAACTCAACGTGGTAACTGTAGGGTTGTAATTTGATTGCCAGAAATTAACTAAAAATTTTGTTATTTAATAATTTTGTGACACGTCCGTCGGCGGTGCGTGCGCGCGGAGAAAAAAAAAGAAAAAAAAAAAAAAAAAAAAAAGGCTTCGGCTTAAGTTTTAACTACATTTTACATAAATCTAAGTAAGTGGTACGAAGTTCACCGGGTCATCTAGTGTGCAATAAATTTCAAGAAAGATGTGATCCACAAACTAATGTGCTTGTTTTTTGACTGCTACCAAGGTAACTACCAATTTGATAAGTATTTAGCTTTGCTAAAAATAAAAAGTAAAACGTGTAAGTTTGGCGAATTAAAAGAAAGCTTGATCCTCACACAGATGATAAGAGGTATAAAAGATGGCCAGTTACGTGAAAGAATGTTACGTAAGAGGGATTTAACTCTGCAAGACGCAATATCGTGGTGCCAGGCAGCTGAGGTGGCAACTGCACAAGCAGGAGTAGTAAACATGAACCCTTCGGGATCGTCAAGGTCGTGAGGTCGAGGCGGTGGGCACGCATGCTGCGCATCGGCAGCACCGCGGCCGCCAGCCACAAGAAAACAATCGGTGTCCTGCGTATAATGTTAATCAAATTCAAATTCAAAATCTTTATTTCAATTTAGGTCATGAAATGACACTTATGAACGTCAAAATATACAGTGCAAAAAATTAAAATAAATGTGCCCTGAAAGGGCCGAAACATGTCTCCTTATCTTTTGGGCCCTACCAGCGCTTCGAGACAGAACACAGACAATTAGGCGAGTGCTGAGAAGAAACGCCGCAACAAACTCAGTCACCACTAGCTGCCGTAAAATCAAAATCATCAAAGGTAAGTACATCAGTCGGTGTAGGCTGGACGAACCACACATTCGTGTCGTTTAGATAGTCTTGAACCTTATAATAGCCTTTAGACATAAGCGTGTTTTTAACGTGTTTCTTAAATTTATCAACCGGCAATTCGACAAGATTGTGTGGTATATTATTAAAGAATTTTATACAATTTCCCATAAACGAATTACTAGTTTTAACTAATCTGAAGTTAGAAACGACAAGCTTGTGTTTATTTCTTGTGTTATATGGGTGAATGTCGCTTTTCTTCATGAAATTATCTAAATTTTTACGGACGTACATTATATTATCAAAAATGTATTGAGAAGCCACAGTTAATATGTTGATTTTCTTAAAGACCTCTCTCAGGGAGTCACGAGGACTAAGTTTATAAATAGCATGAATGGCTCTTTTCTGCAAAATATATATGGTTTCAATGTCTGTAGCAGAACCCCACAAGAGAAGACCGTAAGACATAATTCTGTGGAAGTAACTAAAATATACAAGCCTCGCCGTTTCAACATCAGTCAGATACCTATTTTTTCTAACTGCAAAGGCAGCTGAGCTTAGCCTTCCAGCTAGGGCTTCAATATGAGGTCCCCACTGTAATTTTGAGTCAAGTGTAATGCCCAAAAATACAGTGGAGTCCATTAAGACTAGATTATTACCATTTAGTACAATATTTGGTGTAAGTTGTAGGCATGGCCGATTCAAATTGTAGTATAGATATTGAAACGTATATTGGATCAATATCGTGATATTCGATATCGCCCCGCATCAAAACTATATATTTTCAAAACACTATATTGCCGCATCGATGTGATACGATACGCCTCGATATTCATGATTCATAGATATTGGAATATCAAACCGTATTCCGATGCAATACGGTTTAGCTTGCGCTACGATACAGATATGATATGACTGAGAGAGTCTGCGTGCGAGTGAAACGGCAATAATTGGAGATTCGTAGGATTCTAAGCTTTAGGCGTATGGCAATAATGGTCATTTGAATACTTTTTTGTGAATGTATGCATATTTTTAATAGACCTTATTTTGTCATCGTTAAAAAGCATTTTCGATTTGCAATTTTATGTTACTTTCTCTGACCTTTACAATTACAATAACAATGATATCACGTTATGATACGATATCACGGTATACTGTTTCCAAAAATATCGTTTTAGATTCAATGATACAAAATACGCATCGATACGCCAATATATAGTTTCAAAAATATATAGTTTCAATATCTGATATCGAATATCGATATATAGTTTCGATACGATATCGAAAAAATCAGATATTACACACGCCTAGTAATTTGCTTTACATTAGGCAAAGTGAATTTTATACATTTAGTTTTACTAGCATTCAGTAACAAGTTATTGGTGGTGAACCAATTCAATACTTTGGAGAGAGTATTGTTTACTTCGTCATAATTTTCTTCATGCTTGTTTCAAGTGTGATAGGCGTGGACATTTTGCAAAGTGTTGTCGGTCCAATTTCAATGATAATAGTGTACGCGAGTTATGCCAAAACGTCTCGGATGAGTCATGAAGAAAGTGAATTAGTTATAAACAGGGTCGAATTAAATTCTATTGAATCTAAGTGTTGGAGGGAGTTTAGAGACGTTAATGGTGTTTCGATACAATTTAAATTGGATAGCGATGCCGATTGTTAGATTATTTAATATAATTGTTTAAAATATCACACAAATATTGTTAAATGTTTGATTATTAACCATTAATATTGTGTTTATTTGTTACACTTAGACATCGAGTAATTATTTACTTAGTGATTTCTTTAATGTTTTGAAAAATATTAGC
This sequence comes from Pyrausta aurata, assembly GCA_963584085.1. Lineage (NCBI taxonomy): Eukaryota > Metazoa > Arthropoda > Insecta > Lepidoptera > Crambidae > Pyrausta > Pyrausta aurata. Next base: position 7,982,738 of record OY757262.1, on the reverse strand, counting down.
TTTAAGAGGATATCCGGTTAACAGTAACGCCATCTATTATTACTTTTGAAAAGTGTTAAAATAAATCCAGCGGAAAGTCCGGTAACCTTAATAATTCATTAAATATTATAAAATCATCGAATACCTGCTCAGTGGCGCCATCTATAAATTGTATTGGTTAGAAATAAAATGATTGGAGCGGATGTCCGCTCAGCAGAGCCATCTTTAGTTTGTATTTGTGAACGCTATTTGGATTACTTAGAATTAAGTCAGTCTTGGTTTAACTTTCGTAGAAGAAGATCATGTGAATAATAAATGTTAAAAGTCGAACTGTGTTTAGCTTAAAGTTGAAGTGACAATGAATGTGGTGAAGTGTATTTGGAGTTTCATTCCTGGGAGTGCAGTTACAACTTCAGAAGTGGTGATCGGACACATGCTGTCCGTACAGGTTTAGTATAAATAAACGAATAAGGTCAGTCCGTATTTATTTTATTACAGTGTCATTGGTGAATATCATAGTTAAACATGCTTATAACTTTTATTGATGTTAAAATATCATCTTGATAAATCAATTTAACGAAGACCTGCATGATCAAACGTAATATTTTTACTTAAAGTATCAAGCCTAGCGGCGCCTCTTATGCGCGCTATGAGTTGATCAATTCACCTAGACTGAAAACTAAAACTTCGATTAGGTTGAACGACTGCGATCCAGAGAACCCAATTCCCTACTGTCACACTTACAACTAGATAAATAGATAGCTTAAGCTAGTACTAAATAACTTACAGAAATTTAAATTGAACAGAGACTCCGAATCCTGAAGAAGATGAAATGTTCAACAGTGAATTGTTATGCGCGCTATGAGTTGATCAATTCACCTAGACTGAAAACTATCAGTCTTACTACAAATCATTCGTTAAAACTGGTTTTAAGTCATGTTTAGTTAAAAACTGTTTTAAATTTAAAAATGGTTTAAAACAGTGTTTAACATTTTGTGCCACAAATAGGTTTTTGGGTAGTGTTTAGCAAAACACCAGTTTTAGATACAAACATTCATTCATTCACTCTCAGTTCATTCATTACATTTCCTTGTACGCAGGTTGCATTCAACACACTGCAGAGTAAATGCACAAAAGCTTCTTGAAATGATGGCTGAATAGTATCAAAACCCAAATCTTTAAAAAAAAGTTGTGATGACAGCAGAATGAGAAGAATCTGATTTGTTTTGACTTTTTTACAGGAGTTTGTAAAGAAAGAGCGCGTTTTCAATTCATTTGTAAAAAGTCGTATTTTGTTGTGTATTGACTGATTTGTTTTCAACATGAATCAAAAAAAGAAAGATCGCTAGGGTAATTGGACAAAAAACGAAAAGGTAAATCAAATGGATAATAATAACCACCACTTAATCGCCGTATGTGGGGTTTGGAAACGTGATAGCATTGTAATTGTTTATTTTATTTCAGGATATCCTTACAGCTTATAGAAAGTTCGAAAGACGTGGTAAAACACAGAAACACGGATACCAACACAAACCGTCATAGAGTTGCTGAGTGGAATTTGATTTTACAAAAGTATGTTAAAATAGTGTCTAATGTCTATAAAGTACCGGTGCGCGGACTTGTTTTGTTGGTTTGTTGATTAATAAATTAATTGTGTGATCAATAAATTAATTGTTGTGAAATCAATCATCCATAATATTTTCTATAGGAAAGCACGAATTTGATTTACCGCGAAACGAAAGTCAAGTTGTCAAATGTCAATCTGTCAATTTTTTGAGGTTAAGCACAAGATAAAATAGGGGGGAGGGTGTTTAACTAAAACACTGTTTAAAAGAGTATTTTAGCGCCAAAAACTGATTTGTGGTAAGGATTTTCTTAAAATCTTGTTAAACAGTGCCTTAAACTTTGTTTAAGTGATTTGTGGTAAGGCTGTAAAACTTCGATTAGGTTGAACGACCGCGATCCAGAGAACCCAATTCCCTACTATCACACTTAAAACTAAACTAGTTAAATAGCTGACTGTCTTCTATTAGGATGGTTTTCCCTTTCGGTAATAGTGAAACTCTAAAGCCAATAAGCTAACCTGTGAGCTGATTTATCTAGAATAAGGGAGAGCTTCGAATTTCTATTTCATACTAGAGGTACTTATCCATATACATTAAAAAAATTAAATGGTAAAATTTGATTATAGAAACGTTGGTACCTAACCCACTATTATGATAGTTCCTAGCTTTCAATTAAAGTTAAAGTAAAACTTAAAGACAATTAAGTAAACCAACACGAGAAAGCCTTGGTAGTTTATGATATCAGTAAACATCTCTGAAATTATAAGGAAGTAGTTTGGTGGGGGACAACATAATAATAAATAAAACAAATTGCTTCAAAAAAATTTATTTTCTTCACACCATTTAATTTTGTTTAACAAAAACACATTTTTTAATGCACACGTTTTAGTGTGATATACACAACTAAATACATCGTTTGATTCCTTATATTTATCATACAAATTAACTAAACTAGGACAGAACTTATCTTCTAAATTATGAACATCGTTATTTTCTGTTATATCTTTTAACCAATTAACTTTTTCTCCTCCCTTGGTATAAATTGTTTTGTTTGACAACATTTCTATGATCAGGTCTTTATGATGAGAGTATGGCAAATAACCCTCTTTCCAGTAAACTGCTCTGTTTCTCTCAATCCAACTAACCTGTCTTCTCTCTGTTTTGGTTAGGTTGTAATAAGGAAACGGGGGTTTTATAAGAAGAACATGTACTATTTTCTTGTTTAAAATTGCTATTTCCTTAAGAATAAATTTATTATCATCTGTTTTAAAACCCTGCACATCTACTAAAACTTTCATGATAGTTTTCGAACGATTTTACTCAAAGGCTTATATTCAAACAGACTATCGTTAATAATTAAACAGTATATACAGTATGCTGTTGTATCATCCGGTAAATAGTCCAAGCATTCAATTTCTATTCGCACATCTACAGGTCCAGTTTTCAAAGTTTCGTTTTGTCTTGAGCAATAAATAATTAATAATGGAGCTTTGCTTTTAAAATTATTTAGATCAAGTAATGGGTCTGGTGGAATGTTGTAATATGAATGACGGAATTTAGTGTACATTTCATATAATATACTATATTTATTTTCGTCAAACTTCAGATTCATAGATTCGTAGGGATAATATTGTGAATTCAAAAATAAAGTAGCGTTTGTTAACTTACAATGATCAAACTCTGAACAATCCAATGTCCTACTATTCTTTCTTTTTGATTGTAAACCTAAAATAATGTAACGAGGTTTTTCTATTTGTGAAGCAGTTTTTACCGACCATGAATGCTTTACTGTTTTAGGCAATACAGGGTATTCATATAAATCCCAGTTTCTAAATGCAATTTGGATAGGCTTATCTTTTTCAAGAAGTTTAAGTAATTTCAGTTTCTCATAATCCGAAACTTTAATATGTGGAACTCGCCACTGTACTTTTTGAATATTTATTTTAATATAATTAACATCATCTGGTAAAATGACACTATTCAAAATGCTATGACCTCTGTTTAAAATAAGTTCATGCTTGCAGTTAATCACAATTTTTTTATAATCTTCTGCGAATCCTAATATTTTATCAAGGGGTATAACTACACTGAAATTATTATTATTTCTTAAAGTCCCATTTAAACTCCATCCCCATGTAGCTGCAACCTTGCTCTCCCCTTCATTCATTGATATATACGATTTCATACAAGTGGTTATGCCAGCATTTTTGATACGATCTATTTCAATACCATTCATTTCATATCGAATATCTTGGAATAGAAATAAAAATGGGTTATTAGTGAGTTTGAGAGCTTTTTTAATATTTTTACCATCTTTATCATAGGGTTGTATTTCTCCTTCAGTATAAATCGCACTCGCTGATGGTAATATGTATATATCCTGCTGATGAATTGGTATTCTTATTTCATCATTTTCATTAAAATTATTATTATAAGGGTTGTAAGTATGAATTTCATAACTTTCAATTGAGTTATCGTATTGAGGATAAATACTAATTCCTAGGATATTCATGTTTTAAACCCTAAAGCTTGAAGAAACTTTTTATTTACTTTCGTTATTTTTTTAACAGGCTTAACACGTGTAGACACTTTAACACTACGACAAGTATTGACACGTCTGATGTTCGTATTCTGAGCTTTATAAAACACTATCATATCGCTTTACGTAAATGAAGACGTAATTGAATACTTTCTCCTTGGAAATCAATGTAGTTTCCGTGTTCGTCTAGAATCTTTACACTGAGAGATGATATGCAGTATTTGTTTACGGGTAGGTATATAATGTTTTTTGGTATTTCAATATATCGATGACCAGGCGATACGTTCGGCACAAACTCATGTATAATATGCGACGGCGATCCGTTATTATATGATCCTTGCACTAAATCACATTCAATCCTTATCATGGACAGATGCAGAATGTTTACTGGGCTTACAGATTTATACCATTTATTTGCTTCTAACTTTACGTTCTGAAAGCCTAGTAACTCTCCAATGCTATTTTTAACACTGAAATCCACTTTTTGAGAACAATAAAAATAACTTTTTAATGTATTATTATTAGGTCTAATCTTGATTTCACAATCGGTGATGTTTGTTTAAAGATCATAAGTCCCAAAAGGTATCTGTATCTGTTTATTATTATCACCGTATGTAAATACATTGTTAAGAGCAGTTACATTTGGTATGGAATTTAAAGCAGAAAAATATAATAATCCACATTCACATTTTTCCCATAAAGTTAAGGGTGGTTGGAATTGTGATTCTTAGTAGGATTTGCTTCCGGTAATGGTTAAAGTGATAGACATGATTGAATACTAATTAATTTAAGAGCTTTCTCGACTATTTATCTTTGACCAAAAGTTTCGGAGAAATAGAAGACATAAATGCCCACAGTTAAACGGATGATTTTTTTGTACATTTTCAGTATTGTATTTTAAATATCTAGTACCAACATAAGAAATAAATTCTTTTGGAGGCTTCAAATTACCATAGCTGTCGAAATATATTACATTTTTATAATATTTTACATAGGCTACCCAGTGAGAACCCGTTTCTTTCGAACTATAAAGGTTGATAATACCACATTCTTTTGAATACGGATACTTTGGCAATTCATCACGCATATAAACACCTCGAAAGAATGGAATATCTTTTCCATATTTAATAATATCGATATTGCTCAAAGCTCGATTGGGTAGCCGATACCTTAGTTTTTTTTATTAGAAATAAAAATTCCTAGTCCATCGTGATGAGGTCTAACTTCTAAGCCTTTCCCTATACACAAAGTTTCCATCTTTTCGTTGTGTCGTTTTAATTCAGCTAAGCGTTTTTTAGCAGCTTTAAATGCATTGATAGCTTTAGTGATTGCCGCTGCTCCACCAGCTAAGCTTCCAGCAGCAGATAAACCAGCAAATATAGGTATGAGAGGAAGAACTCCACCAGTTTTTGGCACAGGTATCATACGTGGGAGTTTTACAGTTGAATCTTTCATAGACTCCTTAGCTGCTGCAATCGCTAGATCAATAGCCATCTTTTTACACTTAGGCTTTAGTTTTTGTAAATGTTTTTTTGCATGTGACACAATTTTTTTTAAATGTTTCTTGACACTACCTCCACTTTTTAAGGTTTTCTTATTTTTTTTCAAACCATAGCCTGTGGCAATTTTAGCTAGCATAACTTTATTTACTAAATGTGCTGCTAACTTTTCTCCTACACCAGCATTTACATCTTGAGCACGTTTTCTTGCCATTTTCATTAATATCATATCAGCTATGTGACGATCTCTTAATGAAGACGATTTGTGATAAGCTATGTCGTGTTCTTTACAGTACTCGTCTAATGAATTAATACCCCTTTCTCGTCGAAGCTTTACTAGTTTAGTTCCAGGACCGCAATAGTTATATCCAGGAAAGTGAAGTTCGAACGGTAAATTATTTATAAACCAATTAAGGAGACTGCTGTCTACCATAACTCGTAAGGGACTAATTTAATAGTAAAGTGTTACTGTATTAATATACTATGGAACGATATTTGACTTATTAATCCAGCAATTTTCATTTGAAGGCAATCCCAACCATTTCACTAGCACCTTATTTCCCTTTGTTCTTAGTACTTTTTCTATTAAGTATATATTAGGATGCTTTGTTTTTAATAATTCTTGCTCATAAAATGCTCCTAAAATAGCTCTTTTTTCAGAATCCTCAATAATATATGTTGGTGGGACCGTTTTTTGTACTTTGATAATCTTGAATATTTCTGCTGACCAGTTAGGTGTGTAACCTTTTTCAAATACTCCTTTGTGTTTGCTAATTCGCACAAAGTCTCCGACACTGAACTTAAACCTCTTTACTATTCTATTTGATAGTTTAGCATATTTGTCATGCAATATCTGAACATTATTTTGATTTACATTTACAGGTTTAAGACCAATAGTCCTATGATAAGCATTATTATATTCATGTATGACGTCATTTAAAGTACCATCAATCCATTTATAATTACCTTTTAAACTAAATAATTTATACATTTTGGTTTTCAATGTTCTAATAAGTCTTTCTGCAATGGAAGCCTTTTTAACGGAATATGTGGAATAATGTCGGATTCGATGATTTAAAAAAATGTTTTTTAGTTCACTGTTATAAAACTCTGTTCCAAAGTCAGTTTGCAAGTTTTTTGGGACACGCCCACTAGCGAATAAATCAGTAAAAGCCTTAGAAATATCATGTTTTGTTTTCCGCTTTAATGGATAGGCCCATGCATATTTTGAAAAAGTATCAATAACAACCAAAATATATTTATAACCCTTATTTTCTTTAGATACAGCTTGCATATCGATTAGATCAGCTTGCCACAAATCACCAATACCTTTCATAATGACACTTCGACGAGGAAAATTAACCCTCACATTTTTATGTATTTCGTTAACCACATCAGCTTTACTCATTTTTTAAATTTATTTGCAATTTTTTCAATATTATTTAATTTAAAAGTCAACTCACTCAACTTATGATCAGTTGCCTGAATGAGTTTCAAACATTTTTCTATGGATTTATATAACAACTCTTTTTCGGTTGTATATTTTATGTCCATCTTTTTATGGTTATCTTCTATAGTTTTATCAACATACTCCTTGTTAACGCTATCTGTTAGGTAAACTGGTGATTTTACATTACGTATTACTTTATTTTGAGCATCCAAAATGTTGTTATTCAGACGTTTTAAAGCACAATCAGCTATCATAAAATCATTTTTATTTTTATTATATTTGAATGCATGATGACCAAATTTATCAACGTTCAAATTGAATGCTTGTACGATACTATTCATTTTATAAACTTGTCCCCCGGTTTTATTCCCGAATAATACCACATTCTTTTAATTCTTCGATACTGGACAAAATTTCATTATCATTAGTAGTATTTCCAGCTTCTTTTGAAGCAATCAATAATTTTAATCTTTCAATTAACTCATTAGGATCATCCCAGTATACTAAATCAGTATCACATCTATACGTTTTAAATTTAGGTAAATTCCCACCATGCTTTTCAGAAATATTATTACTGAATAACGGTTTGATTATTTCTCGATATTTAGCACTTTTACCTCCTTTGATTTGTCCATTAGGATTGTAACCTCTTCTATGAGCGTTGGTAATGGAAAGCATATTTTTATATATAAATTTATCATTTTCAGAAACCAAACTTAAATCAGGTTTCTTAGATAGTATCAATTCTTTTATTCCCGGTGTTAATTCATATCGTTCAGTACCGATATTTATGAAATATTTGGTACCAGAATCTGGCATATTATCCATTTTAGAAAAAAACACTTTTGAGTTACCCATAAAGAAATTTCTATGAAGACTATGTATTCCGCATGGAATATTAATGTTTTCGTAAATATCTAGCAGATCATCTTTCACCAATGACTTTATTAAATTACTTTGATCGTCATCATTATCATCATTATGATCATTTAACTCAGAGCTTTTAAATGAAACGTTTGTACTTTCGCATTCATCATCATCCGGTTCTTCATTAATTATCGTACTATTAAAGTTGCAACCTTTGAACTCTTCGCTAGGCGTACTTAAGCTGAGCAGTGAATTAGATTTTGCCGGACTTTTTAATTGAAATAGTTTATTATTATTATTATTATTTTTACAGCTATTTTCAACCAAGGTGTTAATAGGAGCGGTGACAGGGTTCAACAACTTTTGCATAGTTAAGCCAGTTTGATCCTCTTCGTCTTTTATTTGTTTTATTTTAGCTTGAATAGATTTCACTGATTTAATTAACTGCTGCTTAATATTTCCTTCCATGATAACCATACACCCATCAGTTGTAATGGAAACAAATACACTACTATTTTTACCATATCATCTGGTTTTTATAAGCGAGGGATCATACTTTTCTTTAGGTTAATAAATGAAAGCTCGGTACTGTTTAGAAAATTATGAATTCATCAAATTTTTTTCTATACTTTCCTGATGTAAGAGGTCTATCTTTATCAATAATAAGAAAATTGTAATGATCTCTCCAAATTTCTGAGCATATATGTTTAAAACAAAGCCATGTCATGTCAGTGTTAACATGCTCATTGTAAACATGTCTAAGATAAATGTCGTCTTGTTTAAATATTATTAAGAAGTTAGCATTATCACGTACCAATTGTTTTGGTATTTTTGAGTATGTTTGTGACAAATAAAAGCAGTCAATATTGATGTGTCTACCCATGGTAAAGTAATCACGAATTATTGACTGTCGATCACACACAACATCATCGAATATAATAATAGAATTAGGGAGAGATTTTTTAGGAAGGACAACTTCATCATGCTCGTTAAATCTAAAAAAACATTACCCCGTCTACTCTGTTTAACACATTTTGTAAAAAGCAGTATTTAGGTTGAAAAGCTGTTTTAGAATATAAATACACATTACGAAACTTTAAACCATTTTCATGTAATAACAAACTTATCATAACGTTTGTTTTTCCACAATTCGAAGGGCCACAAATTATACACCGTATGGTATTAGGTAAAAGCTTGCTGTGCCTCGCATTCTGCGTTTTGGTTTCAACGTTCAATTCATTAACCTCCAATGAAAGAGTTTGTTTAACGAGCTTCATTATGGATATGAGGACTGAAAGTGCATGTAGCTCTTTAAATATGATTCAGAATGTATTTAATCTAAAATAGTAGATTGTTATACAAGGGGAGAAAGCGACCCATTTCACTCGAGATGTTTCTGGCGCTCGAACGAAGTGAGAGCGCCAATAATTCGAGAGTGAAATGGTGCTTTCACCCGAGTTAAACATACTATTTTTCATTTCGACTGTGAGGAAAAACATTAAATTTACAATGGTGGTTGTAGATGTCATGGTCAGGTATTATGTCGTACAGCGAAAAGGGAAAACTCAAGTTTTTGCACAAAAAGACAGTTAATTTACAATTCTCCAAACATCTAACATGATAAGAAAGAATAACGACACGAATACATGAAAACAGTACGAAAAAGCAGACGATACGAAATAATTAAAATCCTTGTAAAAAATATCGATCGAATTTTCCCCACAGATAATAATTGTCAAAATTTAAAAAAGTAGGCATAGATCTATGCCTACTTTTAACAATATAAAAAAAAAGTGTCATCTTGGTATTATGGCGGGAAGCCGAATATCTTTATCACAGATTAGTAAATGTATATTTAAATTATAGATTGAATTAATTGAATATTTTTTATATCAACGATCATAATAAACATGTTTTTCAATGTATAGCTAAGCAAATATGTTTATTATTTTTATAATATGATGTGACTCAATTATCTTTGATCCAAGCTTTGACTGCCTTGACTCTATACCATGCCAATTAAAACTAAATTACTTTCCACCCTAGGGATGGATAAGCTATTTTCCACCCGGCTATCTACACAGGAAAGTGCTATTTTCTGAACAGGAGAGATGAAAAATATTTTTCCATAATTCCACTTTTTAATAGGTAATTATTAGTTCTTTGTTTAAGTGTGGAAAAATAAAAGTCATTAACTAGTGTAATAATTATATTTTTACTTATTAGACTATATAATTATGAAGACATACTATATTAGAATTATATTTGTTCTTAATAGACTAACATTACTATTATTATTATAACATAATAAAATATTAATAATATTAAGTATTACTTATTCCGTAAATTGATTAATAAACTGTAAGCTATTTACATTTAAAATAAAGTATCACAATGCCCCCATGGCAATGTTTCTATTTGATTGGACATAACTTGTCGTTTATCATCCTGTCTATTTAACACCAGTTTGTTAATTTTTTGTGAATATAAAACATGTTTAAAAGATCTTATTAAATTCATGCTGCATCTTACGTTAATATTTTTATTTAACGTGTTTTCATAATGACTCGTATTCAATTTCTTAGTAACAGACTTCGATACACCTTTTGCTTTTTTAATCACGGTTTTTGTACTTTCAATACAATAGAGTTTCGCTCGCAAGCCAATAAATTCTTTAATAATATCACCCCCCATCTCATCTTTAAAGATACCTGGTATTTTAGCATTCATAGCAGGCATACCATAAACATTGTTCTTTTCAAAATTACTTGTATCATAATAAGCAATATTTCTTTTCATTTCACTATAAAAATCAATACTATTTATTAAATAAAGTAAACTGTCGGTGTCGGTGTAACATAACTTAACTTTATCGCTATACTTATTTTTAATGAAATTATAATGAAAATTATACATATGTTGTTTTGCATACTCAAGAACTGAAAACCCAATGTATATTGGTCTATCTAAAATAATCTTTTATAATTTTAATTGAATAGCAACAAAATTGTCTGAAAATATGGCTATACTTTTTAAGTTGGGTCTTGATATCAGTTTTTCTGCTCCAATTTCTTTATTTGTTTTATTATTTGTGTCCCTCCATTTTGAAACCAATTTAACATCTACCTGTTTTCTTCGGTTTTCAATGGTCTTTCCAAAAATAGCGTTATTTAAAAGTTTAAAAAAGTCTTTTTCAAACGTGGACGTTGAATTTTGACGCAATGTTGTATTTAAATCTATGTATTTAGCTAAAAAATTTTGTTGTCGATTATCACTCGATGAATTTTATTCAATACTAAACCATTTCTCATGCATTCTTTTAAATAAACATATATCTGACTTGAATATAAATTCAGAGTCATCTGGTATACTTAATATGTTTAAATCTTTAATTTCATCTTCGGATAAAAATCTAAAGTCAGACATAGGCATTTTCTGCATCATAGCATACCCGTACAGATTATTACAGTCCAAGTAAATAAGATAGCTTGATGCCTGTGATTCGTCATAGTTGGGCATGTATTTATTGTTTGCCTTAGCATGTCTGAGCGAACACTGTGCTAAACCACCACGTATTCCGTTTTCTATCATTTCGTACATTTCTTTATCATCTAGCAAGTCTAATTTAACACCTGTATATAAAAGCATAGCATCCCAACTTAAACCTGGAGAACTAACATAATAAGCTGGGTCGAGATGGTAATATTTAAGACTACTATTTCTAAACTTTTCGAAAATATCACATAAAAGCAACACATCACATTTCAAATATAAGTCAGTATATTCTCCGAGAGATTTAATGTTAAAGACTCTCCAAATTGCATGCGCTCGAGAATAGTCTTCTTCACTAATATGCTGACTAGTTAAACTATTGTAAAAGTGTTCTTTTTTTGGTAATCTTTTTTCTTCAAATCGTTTACATGAATCCATATAATCATATGGATATACTCCTTTTTGACGAAGTAAACTAAACTCCTCTTGAGAATGAATTATTGTCTGTAAGTGTCTCAAATCGGTGTCTGCTAAGTTTTGACTTAAAATATCTAAACTGGAACTAAGAAACTGAAACGAGTCTAAAAACTTTATTTGCATTGCAGATGGAAAATTTGGATTTTTTAAATATTTTGTGAAGGATATGTATTTGTCTTTAGTCTTAGGGATCACTTTGATTTCACCATCATATTTAGATAATTCTTTTATGAATTAATGAGCATCATAGTTTGCTAAATTGTGAAAAAGTACCGGTACAAAAGGGCACACTCTATACAATAAGTTACATTTAGTATGAGCGGCGCCTCTATATACACCAGTTATATGGTCATGATCAGCGACTTTATCAGTAACTAGCGGCCCGCCAGCGACTTCGTACGCGTGTAATAGTTTTACTCCGTTTGGTTCCCATAGATAGATCGTAGCGAAAATATTTATAAGCCTATACGCATTAAACTACTTCTATAGCCTTCCCTCATAAATTAGCTGTCTAACAATGTCATCATCATCTAATTTAAGAGCCACGCTCTTGTCGGTGGAGTTTTTTCCATTCTTTTCGCTCTTCCGCCATTCTCTTGACCTCTTGATACGACGCAACATTCAACTTTTGCTTTATTTGATGCATATATCTTATTCTTGGTCTTCCTCTCTTCCTTTTTCCTTCTATTCTTCCCTCTATTATCGTTCTGATGAAACTGTCGTGTCGTATCAAGTGTCCCAGCATTCTCCCTCTTCTACTCTCAATTATTTCTATTAGTTTTCGCTTTTCCTTTACCAAGTTCAAGACTTCTTCATTAGTTTTTCTCCGTCCAGCTAATTCTCTCCATCCTCCTCCAGCACCACATCTCAAACGCTTCCAGTCTCTCCCTATCTTTCTTTGTCATGGTCCACGTTTCACACCCATATAGTGCTATACTCCAAATGTACACTTTCACGAGATTTTTGCGAACATTGCTAGATATTCTAGCCTTTATTAAGTTCTTTTTTAAGTTAAAAGCTTGCCTTGCCATCGCAATCCTCGCTTTTATATCTGGTGTACACCTGGAGTCGTCGGTAATTAGGCTGCCTAGGTATTTAAAGTTTTCAACCTGTTCTACTAGTCTATTGTCAATGGTGATAGGGCTATGTTTTTCTTTTTATGGTTCCGTAGCCGAATGGCAAAAACGGAACCCTTATAGTTTCGTCAAGTCTGTCTGTCTGTCTGTCTGTCTGTCTGTCCGTCCGTATGTCACAGCCACTTTATTCTGAAACTATAAGCATCACATAGCTGAAACTTAGTAGGTAGGTGTATCTTGTTTACCGCTTTTCGATTCAGATACAAAAAATAAGAAAAAATAATATTTAAGGGGGGGCTCCCATACATGAAACTAAAACCTAAAAATTTTTTTTTACTCAAACCTATGCGTGTGGGGTGTCTATGGATAGGTCTTTGAAAATGATGTTGAGGTTTCAAAAACCATTTTTTCTAAAAGTGTAAGGTTTGAGATATAGACGCTTCCAAAGTGGTAAAATGGGCGTCCCCCCCATCTAACTTTTGAACTAAGAAAGTGAAAATTTTGAAAAAAAATATATGATGTAGATCTCAACAAAAACTTGAAACGAAAATTGGTTTGAAGGAGATCGAACCAGTAGTTTTTGAGATATTGCACATTTTTATCAACCGCAAATATAACTTTGTCTTTCATACAAACACTATGAAAAACAAAGTTATTTTTGCCGTCACAATATATTGTGATGTTTTCGCTAAGTAAAAGTAAGTGGACCCTGAATTCAGTTTAGGGTGGCACGGAACCCTCAGTGCGCGGGTCCGACACGCACTTAACCGGTTTTTTGATGCTATAAGTGTTTTAGTTTTATTTATGTTAATTTTAAGTCAAAATTCTTTGAATATGATGTCCATTTCTTTAACCAATTCTTCCAATTCTCTCTTATCTTCTGCTATGGCAGCGATATCATCAGCGAAGCGAATAAATTTAAATATTTTCCCGTTAATTTTGACACCCCCCTTTTTTGATTCCAACATCTTGCGTATCTAACAATGTAGCTAACATATTTTATAACCGGACCAATAGTTCCTGTTATTAGCGCGTTCAAACAAACAAACAAAAACATTTAATTATTAAATATATACGTAAAAATGCGTAGAGATAAATGTTATATTTTATAAACACACAACACGCAGCCCGGTTTTTAATCTGGTCAAACTTACACGGGGATAATATCTTTTTATTTTACAACGAAATGGAAATACTTACTACGCCTATCGTCAATCGTATATTTCTTTCGAGAGCTAATGAAAAAAACCAGGCTATACTTACTCTGTGCGCTTACACAGCATCACGCCACATACAGGCTTTGGGAGAAGCATATTCCTTCATGTCTTCTCCCGCTACTTTAAGAGTTTGAACTTGAGCTTTGTTTATAGTCATAGCCTTTGATCAAATTAAAATAGCGGAAGATAAGTGACACGCCACTCGAAAGTGGACCGCTAAAATCAGGCCCCCGTCGCCTAATTTCCATTGGATTGCGTGTGCGGGTGACATTTATATGACGTGTGACGTAAGGAATGTGTAGTGCCATTTTTTAGCTGACAATTAGTATGACGTGCCGTATCTTCCGCTATTTTACTTTAATCAAAGGTCATAGCGAATACTCTACTTTCTTGAATTCAAATCGTGAATTCAAAGGGTTAATTCTATGTAGGGATCTACCCCATCATCATCATCAATACCCAAAAGCCGTCCACTGCTGTTTAGCAGTTTGCAAAAAAAAAAGATTGGACACCCTTCGACCACAGAAACAGCGTTGAATGTCCAACGATAATATGAACAGACGACCTGCAATCTACACTGTACACAGACCGCTTGATACCTACCCTGTTTAAACACAAAAAAATATTATTTACTGTTTTAAGGAATAAAATCTCTTCTCGAGCATTTTCTCAAGAGCAACATCAATAACAAACTTGTGTCAAAACATTGTGTCTCAGACATGTCAAATGATTGTCTAAAATGATATACAAAATATTTTTATCATTAGCACTAAAGAGTTTTGATATCAACTTCGAAGAAAATCACCCCCAGAATAACTTTGTCACCCTTTTTTACCCCCTTAGGAGATTAATTGCAATAAAATATAAAATAAATCTTCCGTCAATTCTGTAAAAGAATGTGTATGCAAAATTTGAAGTAGATTGGACCAAGGGATCACGTTGTTCCATTCAAACTTTGCACCCCTTTTTGACCCCCTTAGGGGTAGAATTTCGAAAAATCCTTTCTTATCGGATCCCTACGTCATACAAAGAACACACCCTCCCAGTTTCAGGTTTCTACGATCAGCGGTTTAGGCTGTGCGTTGATCCATCAGTCAGTCAGTCAGTCAATCAATAAGTCAGTCGTTCAGGACAAAGCATTTTATAGGTATAGATGATTAGAGGCAGTTTACAAATATGACAAATACTTGCATTACGATGTTCATCTTTTTGTGATTGTGTCAACGGTAGCATGGGTTTTTTCTTTCTCAGTATGGTTTCTATATAACTTACATCCTCGATAAGACGCTTTATAAATACTTCAACACAATCTGATCCTCAATAAAGAACAAGTTTATTAAGGCTTTCATCATGCGAACAGCAAATGTAATATGCAAAACATGAAGGTTGATGTAATTTAATAGTTTCAGTATAGCAACTGTTTTTTTCATGACTGTTTAAAAGTAAACTTTCAAAATCGGCATAAATAACAAAATTAATTTTTGTTGCCTTTTATAATTTTTAAATTCTAATTTACTATGTTTATTTGGTAAAACTGTTAAAACTTTTGAACAAGAATGAGAGTTATATTTTTCTTGTGTTACAAAAAACTGAAGACAGCTTTCGCACAAGTATGTTTTACCATGATGTTTACTTAATTGGCGACCAGTTAGTTTAGCTAAGTCATTTATTAAACAATAATGACCTCTTGATTTCTGTTCAAAATACAATAGGTTAACGTGATTCTCTTTTCTCTGCTTTGTCATGTATAACGGACCTGTGATATGATTATTTTTATCTAATCCATAAATGCTCACACTAATAGAAGGATTACTTTTTTCAAATAATTGAATATCTGTGTATGATGGTGGGAAGTTCATTCCTTTAATATTTAAAACTGAAGAGTAAAATGGATAAGAACTCGTTCTGTTAACGTTTTTTGTACATGGAAATAAAGCAGCCACAATACTCCATGCGAAACAATGATTGTCGTAATTTTTCACATTTAGACAACTTTTAGTACTTGTTCATTACAATAATTTGATTGAAACCTGTGTTGCCATCCTAATCTTGCGGCGCGCGCTCCTACGCACATCATTTTGAGTACTTACCTATTTTTTGCTTGTTTGAGAACCCCGATAAGTAGTTGCTTTCGAGACGTTGTTCCCATGACACTGTACTGACCTGCCAGATAAACACTCCATCTCTCAATGCAAGCAAGATTATCGCTGCAATACCTGCCGTCGTTCTAGTCATCATACGTTGCTGTGTTATGCCGATGACGCCCCGTGAAGCATCAGCATGAACGCTCCTACCGCGACGTCGCAGCCTTACCTTCAAACTCACCGAGGACGTCCCCGCCGCGTGACCTGACGGAACGTACTTTCCCACGCACTAGAGCCTATAACAGCTTTTCACCTCGTAATTCCCACAGAGCTTCACCCCCGCGTTCGGGCGGGCGATTTTCGCCTGTACCCAATAGTGATCGTGTTTATCACGCTCCTCCTCCAAGATCTCAGGATGAACGTGCCTTCCATTCAAAGCCAAACGATTCTTCACAATTCTGACTAGATAGCCTTCCTGTACCTACCCTTACTTCAGTATCACGCAATTCTCTTGTTCTTTTACCTACGGCCTTAATTCACGTTAAAACTTCGTCTGGATATTACGCAGAAGCCCGTGCCTTATTAGATACCGGCGCCCAAGGCTGCCTCCTTACTACAGAGTTTGTTACGGACCAAATGAACTTACCTATCACTCCTTCACATGTGCCCGTTCGTGGAATAGGTAATATACAGTCAGTCCATTCCCATGGAACTGTATCCCTTTCTTTTAAACCTGTCAATTCTACCCTACCTGTGATATCGACTACCGCCATAGTTGTCGACGTGATTGCTGGGTCCCTCCCGGAAGTAGATGTACCTAAAAGTGTTGTTACCCCTACCAAGCATCTACCACTTGCTGACCCCCTGTTCCATAAACCTGGTCCTATAAGTGTACTACTTGGAGCTGACATCATTGGCCGCCTGTTGAAGCCTGAGTTGTTTGTTTTACCTGATGGCCTTACTGCCATATTGACAATCTTTGGGTTCGTCTGGACGTCTTTCTGAAATGGAACCTCCTATGACTGGAGTCTCATTGTCCCAAATAGTGGAAAGTTTCTGGAAGATTGAAGAGGCCCCCCAGCTGTCTAATTCAAACCCTTTGGACTTAGAATGTGAGACATTCTTCAAAGCAACCACCACTCGTGAGAATGATGGACGTTTTATGATTAGGCTCCCCTTTTTACAAGATCGTCCACTCCTCGGTGATTCTAAGGCCAATGCCGTTAAGCGATTTGGAAGCCTTGAAAGGCGTTTGCAAGATAATCCTCATTTTCGTGAAAAATACATATCCTTTATGCGTGAATATATTGAGTTGAATCACATGTCCCTTTCGTCATATGATCACACCCGTGAACATTATTTCATTCCCCACCATGGAGTTTTTAAGAGCGCTAGTGGTAAAATACGAGTTGTTTTCGATGGGAGTAGCCCGACATCCAATAAAGTGTCCTTAAATCAATGTTTACACACTGGCCCTAAACTTCAGCGAGATATCTCCCATATCCTTACGAATTTCCGTATGCACGAAGTAGTGTTTGTTGCCGACATTCGTATGATGTTCCGCATGACCTGGGTACACCCCGAGGATAGAAGGTACCAACTGGTACTTTGGCGCGAGGACCCTTCTCATCCTCTCCTCACATACGAGCTTAACACCAATACGTATGGCCTTCGCTCTAGTCCTTATATTGCGATTCGCGTCCTTCTTGAACTCGCAGAACAAGAGCGGTTGAACTTTCCCCGAGCTGCTGAAGTTATTGAAAGGGATATTTACGTTGATGACTGTCTTAGTGGAGCAGCGTCTATTTCTTCTGCACGGGCCTTAAAATCAGAGCTTGAAGGGATCATGGCCGCTGGTGGGTATGAGCTTCGTAAGTGGATATCTAATAGACCCGAACTCTTGGATGATATGCCCCTAGACCATTTACAACTTCCTCACTCAATCGTAGATCAGGGTGTTCATTACAATAATTTGATTGAAACCTGTGTTGCCATCCTAATCTTGCGGCGCGCGCTCCTACGCACATCATTTTGAGTACTTACAACCCCGTAAAGTAGTTGCTTCCGAGACGTTGTTCCCACGACACTGAACTAACCTACCAGGGCTCAGTTTTCGCGTGTGCTTTCCCTTAAACTTATCTGAAGACCTGTGTGACTGTGCCTGTGTCCTCGGTGATCACCTGCAACCTGGAAACCATCTACTGGCGGATAATAGGTGAGTCCTGACAGACAAAACCTACCTTATATTTTTTGCCTACCACGTTGAATCCACTGCCGATCTCGAACATCTTTTGGTAGCAGAGCGTAGTTTATTTTGGACCTTTGCCTGAATAATAATTTTAAAATTAACGTAATTAATAAGCTTCCACCCTTTACATAAAACGTCTCATTCTATCTTAGTAATTATTGTGAAATCTGCATTCCCCCTTTGCACGCGGTAGCCATCTTAGTTCCATTCATTTCTAGTAGTTACATAATGACGATAAATAAATAAATATCCAAATTCATCATTGTGTTACGGGGTGCGCGAGCGCATTTTAATTACTTGCATTCCTGCCTATTGTTGTGCTATTGATAACGTTCGCCGTCCCTCCGCCACGTGTGTGTTTATACAAGCTATTTACGAGTTACGATTATTCCTTACCTATTTTATTCATTACACCTTCACCGAGCCGTCCTGCATTCCTTTGCCTTTTTGAAAATTACGTGTTGATAAATTACCATTGATTTTAGTGTAAGTAAGTACATATACCTACTTCAAACATGCCTGATTCTGAATCGAGTAACGAGACCGTGAGGGCCCTACTTTACACGGACACGGCTGAATACCATGAGGCTATAGGTGAAATTCGTTATGTGAGTGATTGGGTTGATGATTCCCATCGCGTCCTTGAGACCTTCTCCGTTAATCGCATGCGTGCGCGTCTTTCTGACCTCCCACTTATGTGTGATAAGTTTAGAGCTGCCTGTTCTAAGTTGTTAGGAAACCTTGACCCTGCTATTTATGAACAAGAATATGTTCAAATTAAAACCGAGATGCGCGTTGTGAGGGACAAGGTAGATGACCTAAAAATAAGATTGGAGGAAATAAAACCCCACCAGTTCGAGTCTCCCCGTACTAGTACCCCCTTGAAGGAAAATAAGTCCATGATTGTTGACACCCCGGCTAGTAAATTACCTGACCTACCTATACCTAGATTTGACGGCCGTCCCGACGGATGGATTAGTTTTATAGACCAGTTTGATAGTGTGGTCGACAATCAGCCGACTTTGACCCCTACCTTAAAGCTTCATTACCTAGTCGGTGCCTTGTCTGATGAGCCCCGTAGGTTGATTCAGCACCTTAAGATTGAAGCGGGCAATTATACTGTGGCTCGTGACCTTCTCAAGCGTAGGTATCACAACCTTCGCGTCCTGGCAGATACGCATATCGCGCAGATAATGATGCTACCTAATATTTCACCTAAGTTGTCCGGCTTACGTGTATCGTTTCTTAACCCTCTTCTCTCAACTTACCGTTGTTTAGAACGATTAGACCTGCCTGTTAATCATTGGTCATATTTACTGGTACACCTATGCCTTGCGAAGTTGCCTTCTGAATTAAAATCCCGTTTTGAGCGTCGTTTTGGTGATGACCCTAATAAACTTCCAACCTTTGATCAACTTATTACCTTCTTAGAGGATGAATGTAGGCATCACGACAATGTAGGTAGTGCTTCGGTCGTCGACACTACTAGTGTTTGTTGCCGACATTCGTATGATGTTCCGCATGACCTGGGTACACCCCGAGGATAGAAGGTACCAACTGGTACTTTGGCGCGAGGACCCTTCTCATCCTCTCCTCACATACGAGCTTAACACCAATACGTATGGCCTTCGCTCAAGTCCTTATATTTCGATTCGGGTCTTTCTTGAACTCGCAGAACAAGAGCGGTTGAACTTTCCCCGAGCTGCTGAAGTTATTGAAAGGGATATTTACGTTGATGACTGTCTTAGTGGAGCAGCGTGTATTTCTTCTGCACGGGCCTTAAAATCAGAGCTTGAAGGGATCATGGCCGCTGGTGGGTATGAGCTTCGTAAGTGGATATCTAATAGACCCGAACTCTTGGATGATATGCCCCTAGACCATTTACAACTTCCTCACTCAATCGTAGATCAGGGTAATCCGCAGACTATCGCAGTGTTAGGTGTTCAGTACAACCCTGTGAGCGACTCATTTACCTATAAATGTTCCTATGATGCCTGTGATACAGTGATTACAAAGAGAAAGGTATTATCTGTGATTGCCCGAATTTATGATCCCTGTGGCTGGATATCTCCAGTCGTGTTTAAGGCCAAAGAGTTTATCCAACGTTTGTGGCTATCTGGCCTTTCCTGGGATGATCCTCTTACGGAGCCCCTCGCTTTAGAGTGGGCTACCTTTATTCAAGATATGACTAAAGTGAGCGAAGTGGCTATTCCTCGTCATATACTTTCTAGCGGTTCCTCCTCCTTATCGCTGCATGGTTTTTGCGATGCCTCCGAGTTAGGTTATGCTGCGGCCGTTTATTTACGCGCAGAGCATACGTCTGGTAATTGCTCCGTCCATCTTGTTATGGCCAAGTCAAAGGTTGCACCCGTTAGGACCCGTTTAACAATTCCCAAGTTGGAATTGTTAGGAGCTACCCTCCTCTCTAAATTATTACATCACGTCGCTCTTTGTCTGCAAAGGACGTCTGTGTTGACTTCAATCCATAGTTGGACGGATAGCAAAATTGTTTTTTTTTTTTTATTATTCCAAAAATATACAAATATTGCCTTAAATAATAGTATCTTAAAGCCTATTGCAGGTTTGTCTAGATACTATGATGTTCTCAATATGGTTAGTTGAGCATCCTTAAAACAATACACAAAAATATTATAAAATATTATATTATTTTGTGTTGGTTGAAAACACCTCCCCACCTTTTTCAGACTTTTGAGGCAAATCGTGTTTCCCAAATTATTAATTCTCCAACATCTAGTCATTGGAGACATATTCCTGGCTATATGAACCCTAGCGACTGTGCATCAAGAGGCATGCCCGTCTCTAAATTGGTAGACCACACTCTTTGGTTTTCTCCTTCGTGGTTGACCGAGTCTCCTAATCAGTGGCCCGTGACTGCGGAACCTACCTCGAATAATGACCTCCCGGGACTACGTTGTTTAGTAGTGTCTGCTGAAGTTTCTCCTCCGGACCCTTCCTTTTTATTAGAGCGGTATAGCTCATTGAACAAGTTGATAAATGTAACTTGTTACCTAAGGCGGTTTTTATACCCTAAAACTTACTCCCCATTCCTGAGTACTGAAGAGCGTAGAGAATCTCTTATATATTTAGTGAAAATGGTTCAATTTACCTGCTTCAGTGATGAACTAGACCGTTTGAAGAGGGGTGATACAATCACCAACTCCCTCAGGAAATTAAGCCTGTTTTTAGATGACAGAGGCCTAATACGAGTGGGTGGCCGTTAACGGCACTCTGACCTTCCTTATGACGCTAGACACCCCCTGCTTCTGCCTAAGAATGGTAATTTCGTGAATATTTTAATCTCCCATTACCATCGTGAAAATGCTCACGCAGGTGCGAATGCCCTTCTGGCTATTTTAAACAGAGAATTCTGGATCTTGTCTGCCCGCCGCGCTATTCAACATGTGATTTTTAAATGCCTTTCTTGTTATCGACTTAAAACGGCTGTCTCCCAGCCTCCTATGGGTGACCTTCCTAAGGACCGTGTCACCGCGGCTAGGCCATTTGATGGTGTAGGCACTGACTTCGCGGGCCCCTTCTACACCAAAGTTCAGGCCTATAGAAATAAAAGGTTGGTTAAGAGTTACCTTTGTGTATTTGTTTGCCTCTCCACCAAGGCAGTCCACCTTGAGGTCGTGTCGGACCTAAGTACCGAAGCTTTTGTTGCCGTCTTTTCCCGATTCGTTTCACGTCGTGGTTTACCTCGCCTTATCCGCTCGGACTGTGGCCGAAATTATATCGGTGCACGTAATTACTTACAGGAGTTAGAGTCCTTCTTGTCTCAAAATCAAGCTACTATTGGTTCCGAGCTTTCCAAGCGCAATATTAACTGGGTTTTCGACCCCCCTGTCTGCCCCCACTGGGGAGGCCTTTTCGAAGCTGCTGTGAAATCGGCAAAATCCCACCTCAAACGCGTGATAGGAGAAACCCCTCTTACCTTTGAGGAATTAACAACTGTTTTTACCAAAATAGAAGCAGTTTTAAACTCGTGGCCCCTGTGTCCACTTTCTCCAGATCCTAACGACGTCGAAGTATTAACACCCGGACATTTTTTGATAAGTCAGCCTTTAACCGCTTTACCTGAGTACCCTTATGAGAATGTTAAGCTTCATCGCCTCACACGGTTTCAGCTGATCCAACAACTTACGCAGCACTTTTGGTCTCGTTGGCATTTAGAGTACTTAAATACCTTACAGGCAAGGAATAAATGGACATCTCCTTGTAATCCTCCCCAAGTTAGCGAACTAGTTCTAATAAAGGACGACAACCTCCCACCTTTGCAATGGCGCCGTGGTCGCATTGCTCATTTATACCCTGGCCAAGACAAAGTTGTTCGCGTCGTTGATGTGAAAACTCCCACAGGTATCCTAAAGAGATCTGTGACGAAGCTGGTTCGTCTTCCAGTTTAGTATATAACTTTTACTTTTACCCTTCCTTTCTCTCTCGTAAACACTTAACGTGTTTAGGGCGGGCGATATGTTCATTACAATAATTTGATTGAAACCTGTGTTGCCATCCTAATCTTGCGGCGCGCGCTCCTACGCACATCATTTTGAGTACTTACAACCCCGTAAAGTAGTTGCTTCCGAGACGTTGTTCCCACGACACTGAACTAACCTACCAGGGCTCAGTTTTCGCGTGTGCTTTCCCTTAAACTTAACTGAAGACCTGTGTGACTGTGCCTGTGTCCTCGGTGATCACCTGCAACCTGGAAACCATCTACTGGCGGATAATAGGTGAGTCCTGACAGACAAAACCTCCCTTATATTTTTTGCCTACCACGTTGAATCCACTGCCGATCTCGAACACAGGGTAATCCGCAGACTATCGCAGTGTTAGGTGTTCAGTACAACCCTGTGAGCGACTCATTTACCTATAAATGTTCCTATGATACCTGTGATACAGTGATTACAAAGAGAAAGGTATTATCTGTGATTGCCCGAATTTATGATCCCTGTGGCTGGATATCTCCAGTCGTGTTTAAGGCCAAAGAGTTTATCCAACGTTTGTGGCTATCTGGCCTTTCCTGGGATGATCCCCTTACGGAGCCCCTCGCTTTAGAGTGGGCTACCTTTATTCAAGATATGACTAAAGTGAGCAAAGTGGCTATTCCTCGTCATATACTTTCTAGCGGTTCCTCCTCCTTATCGCTGCATGGTTTTTGCGATGCCTCCGAGTTAGGTTATGCTGCGGCCGTTTATTTACGCGCAGAGCATACGTCTGGTAATTGCTCCGTCCATCTTGTTATGGCCAAGTCAAAGGTTGCACCCGTTAGGACCCGTTTAACGATTCCCAAGTTGGAATTGTTAGGAGCTACCCTCCTCTCTAAATTATTACATCACGTCGCTCTTTGTCTGCAAAAGACGTCTGTGTTGACTTCAATCCATAGTTGGACGGATAGCAAAATTGTTTTGTGTTGGTTGAAAACACCTCCCCACCTTCTTCAGACTTTTGAGGCAAATCGTGTTTCCCAAATTATTAATTCTCCAACATCTAGTCATTGGAGACATATTCCTGGCTATATGAACCCTAGCGACTGTGCATCAAGAGGCATGCCCGTCTCTAAATTGGTAGACCACACTCTTTGGTTTTCTCCTTCGTGGTTGACCGAGTCTCCTAATCAGTGGCCCGTGACTGCGGAACCTACCTCGAATAATGACCTCCCGGGACTACGTTGTGTAGTAGTGTCTGCTGAAGTTTCTCCTCCGGACCCTTCCTTTTTATTAGAGCGGTATAGCTCCTTGAACAAGTTGATAAATGTAACTTGTTACCTAAGGCGGTTTTTATACCCTAAAACTTACTCCTCATTCCTGAGTACTGAAGAGCGTAGAGAATCTCTTATATATTTAGTGAAAATGGTTCAATTTACCTGCTTCAGTGATGAACTAGACCGTTTGAAGAGGGGTGATACAATCACCAACTCCCTCAGGAAATTAAGCCTGTTTTTAGATGACAGAGGCCTAATATGAGTGGGTGGCCGTTTACGGCACTCTGACCTTCCTTATGACGCTAGACACCCCCTGCTTCTGCCTAAAAATGGTAATTTCGTGAATATTTTAATCTCCCATTACCATCGTGAAAATGCTCACGCAGGTGCGAATGCCCTTCTGGCTATTTTAAACAGAGAATTCTGGATCCTGTCTGCCCGCCGCGCTATTCAACATGTGATTTTTAAATGCCTTTCTTGTTATCGACTTAAAACGGCTGTCTCCCAGCCTCCTATGGGTGACCTTCCTAGGGACCGTGTCACCACGGTTAGGCCATTTGATGGTGTAGGCACTGACTTCGCGGGCCCCTTCTACACCAAAGTTCAGGCCTATAGAAATAAAAGGTTGGTTAAGAGTTACCTTTGTGTATTTGTTTGCCTCTCCACCAAGGCAGTCCACCTTGAGGTCGTGTCGGACCTAAGTACCGAAGCCTTTGTTGCCGCCTTTTCCCGATTCGTTTCACGTCGTGGTTTACCTCGCCTTATCCGCTCGGACTGTGGCCGAAATTATATCGGTGCACGTAATTACTTACAGGAGTTAGAGTCCTTCTTGTCTCAAAATCAAGCTACTATTGGTTCCGAGCTTTCCAAGCGCAATATTAACTGGGTTTTCGACCCCCCTGTCTGCCCCCACTGGGGAGGCCTTTTCGAAGCTGCTGTGAAATCGGCAAAATCCCACCTCAAACGCGTGATAGGAGAAACCCCTCTTACCTTTGAGGAATTAACAACTGTTTTTACCAAAATAGAAGCAGTTTTAAACTCGCGGCCTCTGTGTCCACTTTCTCCAGATCCTAACGACGTCGAAGTATTAACACCCGGACATTTTTTGATAAGTCAGCCTTTAACCGCTTTACCTGAGTACCCTTATGAGAATGTTAAGCTTCATCGCCTCACACGGTTTCAGCTGATCCAACAACTTACGCAGCACTTTTGGTCTCGTTGGCATTTAGAGTACTTAAATACCTTACAGGCAAGGAATAAATGGACGTCTCCTTGTAATCCTCCCCAAGTTGGCGAACTAGTTCTAATAAAGGACGACAACCTCCCACCTTTGCAATGGCGCCGTGGTCGCATTGCTCATTTATACCCTGGCCAAGACAAAGTTGTTCGCGTCGTTGATGTGAAAACTCCCACAGGTATCCTAAAGAGATCTGTGACGAAGCTGGTTCGTCTTCCAGTTTAGTATATAACTTTTCCTTTTACCCTTCCTTTCTCTCTCGTAAACACTTAACGTGTTTAGAGCGGGCGATATGTTCATTACAATAATTTGATTGAAACCTGTGTTGCCATCCTAATCTTGCGGCGCGCGCTCCTACGCACATCATTTTGAGTACTTACCTATTTTTTGCTTGTGAGAACCCCGTAAAGTAGTTGCTTTCGAGACGTTGTTCCCATGACACATATGAAACACATACGGACGCTAGACAAGTTCCATCTGAAGTGCTTACGAGACATTCTTAAAATCAAATGGTCGGACCGGGTTAGAAATACCGAAGTGCTCCGACGCGCAAATGTCTACGGCATAGAAGCGTACCTGATGCGGCGACAGCTCCGTTGGTGTGGACACATCTTACGGATGGATGACGATAGGGTAGCCAAACGCATCTTCTTTTCTGAACTCCAAAACGGCAGGCGGAAACAAGGCGGCCAGTTCTTACGCTACAAGGATGTTCAGAAAAGACACTTTAAAAGGTGCAATATTGATCCCCAGAAATGGGAGGAAAAAGCAGTTGGCCGCCCTGAGTGGAGGAGCTTGGTGAAGAGCAAAGTTCATGACTTTGAAGAGCAGAGGAAATCCATACTGGATTCGAAACGAGATGCTCTAAAGGCTAAACCACCAGCAGCCATATATTATAATTATGACGGCGGTGTCCTCACGTGCAGTTTTTGCCCGCGCACGTTTACTAGTAAGATTGGATACTTTAGCCATCAAAGGGCACATGCGAGAGCTGATGATCCTAGCTCTTCCGCAAATAATTAATCGGTAACAGTCACCGTAGCCGAAATCGGCTGGGTGGTATATATATATATTTTTTGCCTACCACGTTGAATCCACTGCCGATCTCGAACAGTACTGCTTATTTGTTTTGGTAATTCTAAATAGCTGCCGCCCCTTAGAGGAGAGTATTTATTAATGTTTATTTCTAAATGACTGACAGAACTAAAACACCAACCTGACTCACAGTGCTGGAATTCGCTTAGTTTATTAATCAATTTATTCTGAGTTTTTAAATAGAGTTCAGATAAATATGTGTTTTTAAATATAGTCTCATACTTAACATTAAATGATTTCATATGGCTTTCATCTGAGCTAGGTAGTTTAAAATAAGCAAACAATTCAAAATTAAGCTTTATGGAACCATGTTTGATCAAATTCATTACTATTAATTTTTTCACATCATCTCTTATTTCGTTTAATCAGTCAGGGATCAAACGACTCTCGAGAGTCGCATAACAATGGAATTTCTATTGTGTCTCGTTCACACATACTTGACGAGTTAAAAATTCATCAGGAGTTAAACAAACAGTATCATTGGGGTTTACTCTATAGGTAACTATTCTCTCTCGAAAAGCTGTAGCTATAATATTAATG